>JAKCPI010018487.1:0-43586 GCA_023213315.1 Euborellia annulipes
AGAGAAAAATTAATGGATTCATGCATTAGTTCTCGAAAACGGCTCGAACGATTTTTTTTTTTTTTTTCAAATTTTAAATATAACATTCTATTTCCAGCACCAATATGAAATTGCGCTAAGTCTCATTTTTGGAAATTTCGGGTACTAGTACTTTACTGATGTACTTTTTTTTAGTTTTTTCCATTTTTCTCGGAATTGCCTTGACCGATTTCTTTCAAATTTTAAATATTTACTATTCGCGATATAGAATACAAATTAAGATAGGTCTTTGGGAACCCTTGAGTACTAGTACTTTACTGATGTATTATTTTTTCACTTTTCTCTAAATCCCCATTAACGATTTCTTTCAAATTTTAAATATTTCCTATTTGGGGTATACAAAACAAAGTACGATTGATCTCGTCATTGGGAAACCTCGAGTACAAGTATTTTACTGATGTACTTTTTTTTAGATTTTTTCAATTTTTTAATCTTTTCTTTGACGATTTCTTTCAAATTTTAAACATGTACTATTTCCCGTAAACAAAACAAATTACACTAGGATTCGTCTTTGGGAAACCTCGAGTACTAGTACTTTACTGATGTACTTTTTAAGATTTTTCCACTTTTCTCAAAATTTCTTTACCGATTTCTTTCAAATTTTAAATATTTATTATTTGTGGTATAGAAAACAAACTACGATTGATCTCGTCTTTGGGATAACTTGAAGTATTAGTTCTTTACTGAGGTATAATATAACTGTTATATAGTTTTTTCCAATTTTATCAAAAGAAAAAACCACCGAGCTCCAGCTCGGTCATCCCGGAACTTTTACACCTATAAGACCAAATGAGGTCCTAACACCAACACAACCCTCGCCTATTACTTTAAATATATCTAAGAGATTTTAAGAAACTCTTGCAAGAGAGTCTTAAATTTAAAAGGGAGCAGACTTTATTAGAATTACTTTCATATTTTGATGTTAATTATATTTCAAAAGAATTTTAATGAGAATTTCGAAGATGAATTTTGTTGGAAATTAATTAAAATTGTTATGATTTGTTGATATTGATATGACAAAAACAATTGAGATTTTAGGTACATATCTGTGTAATTTTGTTATTAATTAACTCTTTGAAGCGGAGTCTCTAAAATTTTCAATATTATAAAACCCCTTCTGAAACAGCCTTTATTATGAAAATTTTAAATTATCTTTCAGGTCGTTTATAGTCAATTAGAAACTTTATTAAAACATGGTATTTTTCCACCTTGATTTTTTTTTTTTAATATTCCAAGGAGAATTTCTTTCCCATGAATTTTAAATTTAGATAAAGAATTTTCTGTTGCTATATAAAAGTTTATGTTATAAAGACATCTTGGCATATTAAAAGGATCTTTTTTATAGACTGATCTAACAAGTGGAAATCAATTCATTGGATAGAAAATATGGACAACGCTTATATAGAGAAATTATTAAAAAAAAAAAAAAAAAAAAAAATTAATAATTGATTTCATGATCGGTATGTAAAAGTAAGTGGGTGGGAAATACGGACAATTTTGAAGCGCAACTTCAAAAGAATAAAAAAAAAATATCGTGATGACTGTTATTTAAAAAAAAATTCTATGTCTTTTTGACCATTTGAAGTATTATCTTAGTACGTGAATTGGTATCGTCACGTGCATGTTGCAATAGGTGCGTGGGTGCGTGACAGACTCGCAAACAGAAAAAAAAGTAAAAACAAACCTGATCTTTTTGTCTTTACTAATTTAAGATATTTAATCAGAGAAATTTATTAGATAAATAAATTTCAATTTTATAATTTCAATGGTTATTTATAATAATTATTTTATGCCTATAATCATTCTTCCTTAAAAAAAGATATTTTAGAAATAAAAGACATTTTTGGCATTCATTATTTTAGTAATTAATAATAAGAAAAAATGTAAATAACAATTATAAAATACCAATTGTGAAATAGTAGTGTATTTATTGTATCTATTAGGATTTTCTTATATCATTAATTACTAAAAATTAAACTAAAAATTTATCTCTTATTTCAAATAGAAGTCTAAAATGAATTAATCAAATATAAATTTTACTTACTTAATAATAGGAAAGTAAATAAGAAGCATAAATGCAGTTTAAGTAGATTGTTGATGCTTACCTGAAACAAACAAAAATAATAATTTTATATTAATTTTAAGGATTTGAAAATATTTTGGCTTTAAATAAAACATAAGTCATAGATCTAATTTGGAAAAATTGGATAAAGCCGAACACCCTAATCAAAAATGAAAAAATAAACTTGAATATTGAATTTGAGACTCAATGAGGGATAGTCTGCGCCTGGCGCGAAGGCAACCAACGCAACCCCCACGCTGTGGATCTCGCATCTTCAGTGCGTAAACGGATATCGTGAGGGATATAATGGTGAAATTAATAAAATTAATTAGACAATATGCAATATACTCGGAGTTTCAGGTTTTTATAAATGATGGAGAATAGGATACTAGGGAAGTGAGTGTTTAAAAAAAAAATATTAATAATGAAATCGGGAGTTTCAATGAAAGGGTGAATCATTGTGACGTAGTATGCTAATCTTCTAAAATTTAAGATATTTCCTATACACATGTAATATATAGATATATAAATTTATTCATTTTAAATTATATAACCAAATGTTATTTCACATTAACCTCGGAACCATAATTTCCATTGCCAATTTTTTTCTTTTATATTTATTCAAAAAAAAAAAAACTTTTTTAAATAATATAATTAAAATAAGTGTCAACCTTAACGAGGGAGTAAATTATCTGTATAAGTGAAAATCTACTTGTAAAAAATGACATTGAAAGACACTTTTAGTGTATAAATAAAATAAATAGAGTAATTAATTTTTTTCTAAATTTATAAATACTTTCACGAAATTCATTGAAATAGAAAATATTATAAATAAAATAAAGGACTTGGTCATGGCAAAGGTCAAAGTGACGGGCGATAGAAAGAGAAAGAGAGGGTGAGAGACACCCATAAAAATAGATGCAATTTAATTTTACAGCAAGCCATCTAAAATATCGTTTCCATTAAATCAAGTGTCGTGCGAAAGTCGCAGAGGTGCATCGCGTGTCTGCAATAAGGTGCATTTATGCATACGAATTCCAAGCAGTCCATTTATTAATTAAAGCTTCATTGTATTAAAATACTCAGATGGGATGATATATATTATTGTGGAAACGAATTGCATTTAATGGTTGTTAAATATTTATGGTTAGACGATGCAATCTTAATTTCAGTGAATATAAAATCAGATATAATTTTAAATATATCGTTATTATCTCTGAACGAATTATTTGTGAATAAGGGTGAATTTACCATCATAAAAACCCAATCGTTTTTAAAGGGATGGGTGACCTGTGGGCATGCATTGCATTATAGTTCTTTTTTTACCATGGTAGAAATAAATTTATTTTGTTTGCTAGTAGATAAGTAACCCAAATGACTAACTCACTAATAGAACAATTGCTCCTCAGTAGTCTATTTAGTGTCGCGAATCATGAGTTCATTTTTTACGGAAAACAGGAGGTTGCGCCCCCTGGATCCCCTTGATCTCCTCCGGCCAATTTGGGATATTTCTTGTTGCAATGCAAGTGTTAAGATGTTAAGGAAGGATCTTGAGTTCAAGCGAGGGTACCGACTGGCACAGCACAAAAGGGACTATTATGAATGTTTAAGACGTATGCGTGCTCTCTTCTTTTTTTCAACTGCTGCGTAGCTCCTCCCACAGCCCCATGTCGTATACTTGGAAAGCTGACTCACAGAGCAACTAACGCCTCTCTAATTTCCAAGCCAACTTGTAGATTTGTTTCCATATTGAAGGAATTTGATTATAATTAATTTTCCAAAATTATTTAAGAGATTCAAATTATTACTACGTTACTCCCTGGTCATGTACTATATGTGTACTTAATTTCAAATAGATTCTTTGAAAATTTTTCTTGTAGAGACATAGACATACATACATACAAACGTTTTCCCATTTCATTTTTATATATAAAAATAGATAGGTAGATAATAAAAATTATTTCTTCTTATTAGGAATAAAGAATTCGGTTACTAATATTTTACTGATAGTATTTCATATTTTAAAAAGATGAGATTTTTCTTTCCCCAATGTATTCAGTTTAATTTGTAAATTGAAATGCGGATATTTAAAAAATAATATTTGCTTAAATTTATTATTGAAAAGCAGATTGTGGATGTAGACAATATGTTTGAAAAGAAAGAAGATTCAGCAAATGATTGATCCTCTATATAATAATTTTAAACACTCTTTGACAGAACGTTTCGGCAACTATCCACCCTCCAATCTTCACCCTTCAAAGAGCACATTGGTCAAATATTTATATAGGCCTACACAAAATAGAGATGATGATTTGATAATAATACACATGTGTTGTATTATCAATGACAACTCTATTTTTATTTTTTAATAAATATTTGAACAATGTACTCTTTGAAGGCTGATGTTGGCAGGGTGATTCATTGCCGAAACGTTCTATTAAAGAGTCTTTATAATTATTATATAGAGGCTCAATAGAGACTGAATCCTCTTTCATTCCAAAAAACCTAAATTCATTATTATTATTATAATCTATTAAACTAGTTTTAAAAAACATTTTAGATTAATAAGAGGGTAGAAAAATGAGAGACGCAGCTAGAGTTTTTCTTTATTTATTTAATTCACACGGCTGACGTTTCGGTTCGGAGTTTGAACCATCTTCAGAGCTGACGAAGAGCTCTGAAGATGATTCAAACACGGAACTGAAACGTCGGCTGTGTGAATTAAATAAATAAAGAAAAAACTAATTTTTCAGATGATTTAAAAGCTAAGAGGACAAATTTACTTTCAAATTTGAATGTCTCTAAAAAAATCAAATGTCAGAAATATCATTGATCTGATCGCTTTATAAATAATGTGTATAAATAAAAAAATAAATTTTAAATGATATTTTTTTTGATAATTGTTTTTATTAGTCATATTTCATGTAGAGTAATGGATTATTATGACATTTCTATTTGTAATTTTTGTAGTTTTTAAGAACCACGTCGGTATTTGAATGCCGTTCAAATCTATTTAAATTTTTATTAATCTATTAAAAAAATATAACACTTTCTTTCTTTTGATAGGTTCGTATAATATTAAAAATTTATGGGTGATTTAAAAAATTGTTTTTCCTATTTAATTCATTTTAATATGATAGGTAAAATGCAATGGAATATAGTGTTAAGTCAAAATGAAAAATAAAACTA
Source organism: Euborellia annulipes (assembly GCA_023213315.1). Classification (NCBI taxonomy): domain Eukaryota; kingdom Metazoa; phylum Arthropoda; class Insecta; order Dermaptera; family Anisolabididae; genus Euborellia; species Euborellia annulipes. Next base: position 5,291 of record JAKCPI010018487.1, read on the forward strand.
ATAATACAAACGAGTTATTAGTTTAACAATTTCACTTTCTATAGAAGAACTATCCTTGAAAAAAAGTTGGCAAATATAAATGGCGCCTTAGAGAAGTTTTTTTTTTTTTAGTTAAAAATTTTTGGCAAAAACATTATTTTAGAAATATATTTATTTTTATTGTCAAAATTAAAAATATCAGATATATTATATATAATATTGTCGAAATGATAGATAAATAAAGCGCTGATTAGACCTCACAGCGAGATGCAATTTTGTAGAAGATATGAGAATGTTATTTTTTACATGAATAAATAAAAAATAAAATGCAAAGTAAAAATTTATTAACCTATTATATTGTCTACGTCCCGGAAAATGAGAATATAAAAAATTTATATTTCTCCAGGCTATAATTTTATTTATTTTTTTTATTTCTACGAGTTGAATTTAATATTTTTAATAGGAAGGTATAAAATTTTTATGCATAAATGAATCACCAATGATAAAAAGATAATTAATTATTTATAAAAATAAGAATATTCTTGTCAGGTAGCCTATTAGAAATTTTTCTAAGTGAATACGAAAATCAAAATTATAATAATAAATCTTTGAAATTTTATAGGAATTTTCTTTTTGAAAAAGAAATAAATATTTAACAAGTAAATCGTGAATTAATAAAAAAAAAGTAATAAATATAAATTATTTTTATATCATTTTTTCGTGATATAAAAAAATGACCAGTGAATAAAATTAGGGTATTAAGTAATGAATAAAAAATGCAATTAACTGTAATCGATGAAATCAATCCCCGTAATATATTAATATAATAATTTTTTAACAAATGCACATTTTTATTTTAGTATGTTGACTATTCATTATGTGAATAACAATAATTGATCTAATCGATTAGTTAGTGAACATAAAAAAGAATTAAAATGTTAAGTTCCCGTTGGGTGAAGTCACCAAGAAAGACATGGAGACTTCGGCAGTGATCACGAAGTTCACCTTTCTGCTTATTCTTTACTTTTATCAGAACTGGTTTGGTTCTTAATTATCTTGATAGAGGTCATCTGAATAGCATAATTATTCTATTAATATGTAGATTATTTTCATTTATTCACTTGAAATAAATGGCGAATTTATTGTACATATTCTCTAGTGAAATTTGCATTTTGCAAGAAGGTAATAAAATTGTAATAAGAAAAAAGAAAAATAAATGTATAACGAAAAGTTAGCGTGTTATGAATTGAGAAATCAAAAGTTTAAGGATTATTTATGAATTAGTAAGAGTGGGCAAAAGAAATAAAAGGTAGTAAGTATTAAGTTAAAAATTATTATAAATTTTACTAAAGATTGAAACAAAATTTTCACTACACACATCTATTAGTTGGAGTATTTTCTCTTCTAAATATTCCATATCTACGGCTTATTTTTTTTCTATTCTGAATTTGCAAATTCAATAATACGATGTGTTACTGACAAGGGAGGGACGACTGGATTTCATTTTGGGATGAAACTTCGGGTGATGATTGTATACCGTTGGGGGTTCCCCCTTGAAATAGTAACGCGCAACGCTCAATAGATACGGAGAAAATGACGTTTAAAAAATTAAAGTTCGCTTATATACTAGTTGGCTTTTATATGACAATGGGACAATAGTCTAGCAGGTAGCGTGTCTACCCACCAAACTGGCGCTTGGGGTTCGAATCTCGCTCGACTTATTTTTTTTTTATTAAATTATTTATTTTATTGTTTTTATAATTAAATAAATTGATTATTTAATATTATAGATTATTTATTAATAGAGAAATTTTGTGAACGTAAATGATGTTTGTCTGTTTTCCAACTGATCTTTTAAAAAATAATTCATTGTTCTTGTAAAAATTATTCCGCTTTAATTAATTGTGCTAGATGGAAAAAATTTTTGTTTTAAATGTTTTTATGATGATTATCATTCAGTCTCGTGTTTGTAATAAAAAAGTATAATGTATAAATGTTATAATGTAAAATCAAGAAATAAGATTGAAACTTTTTACTTATTATTAGCTAAATTATAGTATTTTGAATAATAGTTTATTAAATAATAGTGTATTTATTTGGTAGTTATTTAAAATATTGCTATTGAATATAATTATGATTTAAAATTTAGTCTTTTTTTTGTTAGCAAAATAACACTATAGTTATTTATTAATAAATAATCTTTAATATTAAATAATAAATTTATTTAATTGTAAAAACAATAAAATAAATATTTTAATTAAAAAAAAAGTCGTGATGGATTCGAACCCCAACCATTTGGTAGGTAGACACCTACCTGTAGACTATTGTCGCCATTGTCATATAAAAAGCCTAACTAGTATATAAGCGAACTTTGAATTTTTAAACGTCATTTTTCCGTATCTATTGAGCGTTGGTTATTTCAAGGGGTGAACCCTAACGTATACAATCATCACCCAAGTTTCATCCCAAAATGAAATGAAGCCCCCCCTGAGAGGAAATACAATGCCTTTGACTTTGTTTTATGTAATCCCGAGAGTAGCGACAGTAACAATGAAATGAAATAATTGTTATATTTTAGAAAAAGTGTCAACGTTATATTATGTTTTGTATCCAAGAAACAGTTCAAGCAGAATTTCATCAATTCTCGAAGGAACTTTCAAGCTTTGCAGGGTGTACGTGCAGATTTTTTTAATAATTTTAAACAATTATTTTACAGAAATTTTATATGCTGACAACTGATTGCAATGTACAGTTTCGGTACGGTATGTAATGTAATGTAATTTAAATATAAAATAAGAATGCGATTATAATAAAAAGGTAATGTCCTACCAAAACTGTACATTACAATCAGTTGTCAGCAAATAAAATTTCTGTAAAATAATTGTTTAAAATTATAAAAAAAATCTGCACGTACATCCTGCAAAGCTTCATATCAAAGTATACCTTTAGTCCAAGATCCCAGAGCCCCCAGACTTAACTTATTTTCTCACAAATAAAATGTATTGTATAGTGTTAGTACGTACTTTGAGTGTAAGCATACCTGCAAGCTTGGGCCGAGGGCCAATTTATAGGTAACCAAGTGCCAAACATAGGAAAAAATAGTAGCCTACTAACTTTTTACTTATATTCTCAGAGCTGATTCTTATATACGATATTCAGGGAACTATTTCAAGACTTTTTGTAAGCAGCCAGACCAATCGAATGGGCCAAACATCCCCCCAGACGCACATAAAGTGTCTGGGGGGATGTTTGGCCCATCCGATTCTTTGTTGCTCCTGTACTTGGTCTTCCTAATTCCGAACATCGACAGAAATTTCTTTCCGAATAATAAAAAATTTTATTAGGCCTATATGAAACACCTGGCAAATTTCTAATCTCAGATTATTGGGTTCGAAAACATCCACAATCCAATTAGATTTAAACTATTAACCGTAGGTTTTACCGGGGGGAATAGGAACATAATGAATTTAAGAAAAATTAAAAACACTAGGTTATAAGTTTCAATAATTTATTAAAAATTAACATTTTTAACACTTAGATACACACTTGTGTCATGAAAAGGATGGAATTTTTTTTCAACCAATGCTCAAATACAATATAAGACTGTTTATAAGCAAGTCAATATATCGTATAAGATAGCAAATTTTCGATATATGTTTGTGCTTAAGATTGGGCAAAATTGCACCCCCTGGAGTCAAACCTTCCTTTTTCATTATAAATGAGGCTGCTCTTTTAGAAGAGAACAATATTTTTAAAAACAATTCTTATAACTTTCTCTTACCCTATATATGAAATATATAGAGAAAAAGTATTATCATTTTTTCGTAAACTCACCAAGTAGTGGATTTTCTATAAAATTAAAATATTTGTCTATTAAAAAATACTTTTAAATACACTATTTAAAACAGTATAAAAATAAAATTATATAAATAATTTCCTTGTTTAATAAACAGTACTTAGCAAGTTGTCTAAAGTCATAAGACAGTTTGTTTGATTAAGTTATTTTAAATCAAAAATTAATTTAATGTCCGACATGTTACGAGGCCATTAACTATTAAAACAAGTCCATTAAATACGTTTAATATAAATTGACATGATCATATACGATTAAGAAATATTGATAGTTCAATTCATTATACGAATAAATTGTATTTATATTATTGAATCATCATAACCTTTTTAATAACTGATGATATGTTGTAATAGATTTAAAACAAATATTCATCAAATGCCAATATGATACCCGCCCGTAGTTTAATAATTTTGGTAAAATAATTTCCGTTAGATTTATTTATTCTTGAGTTCAAGCGGGGATACCGCAAAGGGTCTATTTATTTATTCATTGGTATCCAATTCAATTGAAAAAAAAAAATTCGCTCGGGACGGGATGCGAACCCTAGACCTTTTGCACCAGAAGCTAATGCTCTACCTCTGAGCAAAAAAAGATTTGATACAAATATTAAAATCAAATTTACAAAAAAATAAATATTTTTTATAAATTGATTAATAATAGTCTTCTGCTAAAGGCAAAAATAACATTATTTTTTATACTGTACAATGAGAGAGTCTGTAATGCAATGAAATTGACAGAAGGCTATCGCTTTGATCAAGAAAAATATTATTTCATTTGCATTTTGTAACAGGTCGAAAGGTGAACTGGGCAGGTGAATTTGCTGTTGCTGAGCGATGTCTGTACTTCTCTAGTCACGTCGGTTAATTTCTCATAGTGAGTTTTTAGCGTGGAAAAAAGATCAAAAGACCTTGGTTCGATGCTTGGCTGCAGGCATTTCAAGTGAAGGCCTCTCGTGATTAGGAATAGAAACCCACCCGGACGCAACGCTAAGTTTTTGACCGGCCACGGACAAATTTTATGTAAGACTATTGAAAAAAAGGGCTCAAGGTTTTTCCGGGAATGTCTAAAAAATATGACCCTATTTCCTAATTAAAAATAGAGAAAATTATATTAGGTACCTTTAATTTAATTAAACATACCGGTATTAAAAAATAAATTTGTGCTTTTCAGAAAAGTATAAGTAAGCTTACTGTATCATATCGTATATTGAGAAAATATTTCTGGATAAGCAACAAGTTTTAATTGCCGTAAGGAAAATGAAAGGTAAGGTAATATAATTAAAATTTTATATCAACATTTTATTTATCATCTTAAAAAAAAAAATTAAGAAATATGTGATTAAGGTTAATAAAATACCGATGGTAGTTAAAACAATACATATAAATAATATTAATTAACTAAGAAAGTCGAAAAAAAGTAAGTTGGGCTGGGAGTTTAACCATGGATCTGCCGAATTGTACTACACTACACCACAGTACCTCACTCGGCTAAATTATATGAAATGAGGGAAAAAAATAATTTAAGATTATTAACATAAGTTAAAAGCAAATCAGGTTCAAATCCTCCAAGTGGTAAAAATTATTCCCTCCCCTTCTCTTCTTTTGGAGGTAAACGTAAAACCCACTCTACTATAGGAAAACCATATAAAATGTTTAGGACATAGACCATTTCAGTCAGGTCCTTCCCACAATGGGGAGGACAGTGAATAGTTAATTATTCGATTTGAAATATCCTTCTATTAATTAAAATTATGGTTCTAATCTATTAGAAATAGACCTTGGTTACTTGAATATGATATAATCTAGTAAAATTCACTCATAGTATTGTTCAGTAAAAAGTCAAGGAATAAACATTTCTTAAATGGACAGATGATAGATGGCTTATAATCAAGAAAATATTCTTTTTGTAATTTTGTTGCATTCATCAGAGTAAATGTCAAACTTCAGCCAAATATAGTGCGTAGTTTGGCAGCCCTCCAAAGATGTTCTCAAAGATTTTATTTAGTATCCGGCCTACCTGTCCGATTTCCCTACCTGAATCTTTAATCTAGTCCTAAATTGGAAGAAATGATGTGAAAAAAGATGGAAGGGAATTTGATAGATGGTTATGAGTATTGGGGTAAAATGAGCAAAGTACCGTGTTTCCTAATTTAACTGATATAATTTTATCTAAAAATTTCTTAAGTCAATCACCCCATTTATTCAAAGAGGTAAATGCAAGTCTTGAAAAATGATTATGGGAGAAATTGTAAAAAAAATTTATATAGTTATATCGATTCAATAATTTTTTAAGGTCTTTTTCGACATCGAAGGCCATTTTGATTGATAGCCAATTCAATTAAAATAAATTTTTGACGGGTAAGACGGGATGTGTACCCCTGACATCTAGCAAAAGAGGCAGGAACCCTACCACTGTCCTAAGGTCCAAGGTGATTCAATCTTAATTTAACTCACTTTCTTCAAAGTCCGATACCCTATGAATCAACTTACTGGGTTTAATTCAAATGTAAATAAATTAATTTTAATCACTATTTAATGCATAACTTAAGTAAGAGTAAGATGTCTAACTAACTGTCCTTGAGTACAGAAAAAATAAATGGCTGATGATGCACGAAATAAGTAAAGAGTTAAAAAAAAAGTAATGGGAGTTGGTTAGGAGTGTGAATAATAAATAAGTAAAGATAAGTGCAAGTATGGAAGTGAGTCCGTCGACTCGTAATTGTGAGCGAATGTTGTTGGTGGAATAGACAAGGTCGCGGGATTTATATAATCCCGAAGGAGTGGCCGGGGACGAGGGGAGGGAAGAGAGGAGGGGAAAGATCTATAGGAACATCCATAGGGGAAGTTGCCAGGAAGAATTTTCAAAATTCTCGAGTTGAATTTATTTATCTATTTATCCCAAAAGAATGTTGTTTTCTATAAAGATGACAGTTCAATGTCTTTTCTTAATTTAGATTTGAATTGATCACTAAGTTAGGTATTAGCATACGCTAATAATCTATTATGCGGTATCCGACCTTTTTTGACTTGTTTACTCCTTTGAACCCGGCCAAATCGAACCATTTTTATTTATTCCAACTAAGTTCTAACAATGCTAATTATTAAACTACTATATTATTTTTTTTATGAAAATTTTGAAGTAAAACTTAGTTGATATTAAATTTATTAAAAGTGATTAGATAAATTATTATATGCTCAGGGGCCCACATCTTGTAAGTACATGGATGGCGCCCACTAGCTGCCCTAGCTGGGACTGGCAGTACTTCTATTATTTGCATGTCAGTCTCTTCCCTCATATATTTTCAACAGGCGTCAGACCGTGCGACGGGCCGGCCTGTTCTATTCCTTCCCTGTCGCAAAAACCCATGAACCGCCGACCCCGCTCAGTGGGAATAATCAGGCGAAGAAAGAAGAAGAAGTTTAGATAAATTATTCTATTAATCAGCAACAAAATTGTCTTTTTTGTAATTAGGGAAATTAGCCAATTATAAAAATCTAGGTGTTCCTCTCCTCAGTCTCTTTTATTTGTCAAACAAGTGAAAAGCCCGCCGAAGGCTGCGCCCCTGAACCCCCCTTGCACGCCTTCAGCGAGCAAATGCATCAAATTTATTCTTGGTCTCTGTTTGGAAATTTTCCTTCACTGGCTTCACTTCCTCTCACTTTGGCCAATCAGCGAGAGAACAGGCCCATACAACGCAACTGAGTGACTAGCGCTTTATATACGTATATTGAATAGTAATGATGATATTTCGGCCAACCTGACGCATTAATATCGCAATGTGATTTTTTAGCCTGCTTTGTTTGTCTAAACAAATAATTTTTTTAAGATATCCCCACGATTTCACACAAAAAAAAAAAAATCACATAAAGATGTCCTGCGTCAGGTTGGTCAAAATATATACAAAATAAAAATGACGTAATGTGGATCTGAAGAAAAGCTTCTTTTTTTTGTTTCCTAACTTCCATGTATTGACATCCCAGGAAAAATTGGGAGAAGGAAAAAATTAATTTTCACAAATTTCTTCATACATTGGGTAACATAATTTTTCCAAAATTTCCAAAACGACCAGATTTCTAGATAGATAAAGAATGATTTATGAAAAATTTGTATTTATTTAAAAAGATTACAAGTGAAATTTTTTTTATTCTCTTTATAAATTGTCGAAATTATTTTTTCTAGAGGTGATAAAAATAAAAGGTAATGAAATTCAGGAAAAACATTAATTTGTTGATATTTATTCTTCGATTAATTTTTATGAGTAAGCTTTTTTTTCGTCTGATACGGAAGCAAATATTAAGGCAAGACTTTTGGCCTTATCTAAGGGGTACTTAAAAAGTATACAATATTTATTTGACATTTTCAAAGTAGCAAAAAAATCTGATAAGAGTGGCTAAAATTGAGAGCCATGTCAATCTTTGAAGGCCCCTTGGAGACCATTTGGGAGGAATGAGGGAGGTAAATAAAAAACGACAAAGCCCATGACCTTAAGACCTCGCATGCAATGAGCACCAATGAAAGCCACGCAAAGACCTATCTAGTCGTTATATAAAAAAAATTTGAACTCTTTATTCTCTCCTTAATGATGATGATTTAGGAAGAGCCAAAAAAGAATTGTCAAGACAAGCGACAAAATGACAAGATTATATAAAGTTACTTGTAATGTGGATTGAGGATTAAATACGATTTGTTTGTTTATATGAAATGGTGAAATACTAAAGAAAAGATTTTCAATCTCTTACTTTTAAACTAAATTTCAATCTCCTTAAAACTTTTTGATCTAGAAAAATTTTGTTTACAGACAGACTGTGCGGGACACACTTTTTTTTTGGACTCAAAAAGTTTATTTCGATTAAAATTTCGGCATCGAATTTTTGACATAAATTCATTACTTTTTTCCTCTTTCTGTCTATTCGAACAGTTCGGTTTTTAAACAACTAATAGAAGAGAACCTCAACATTTATAAATTTGTTACTTTTTTAAATTTTAGCAACCAGCCAATAGAATAAGATTTAAACTTTCGACCGTTGGTTCTCGTTGAAACATTTTGTAAATTAAAATTAAATATACAAATTAAACACTAGGTTATTTGTTTCAAAGGTTTTATTAATTAAAAAATTAACACTTGATGCGAACAAATAACCTAGTGTTTAATTTGTATATTTGATTTTTTCAGCCAATAGAAGATTATCCAATGTAACTGTTATTATGGTTGAATGATTGATTTATGCCCTATTGACAGACAATATGTAAAAATTTGTCAGAGCCCGTTCCCGTTGAATTTTAAAGTTATTATAGTGATTATGTGAGTATTTATGGATAAAAAAATATTCTTAAACTCTCTACTAAGAATTTTCTAATTTACATGAAAGCGTCTAATGAGACAAGAATTTTTAACTAATTATGTGGAAATCGTAAAAACAAGAAAAGTACTTACAAAGGAGCCTAAAATAGTCAGAATTCTTTCAAAAGGTATTTAAAGAAGGCGTCCAGATTTGGAGTGAGGAAAAAAAAATCGATTTATTTATTTGGAACATTACGCAAGAAAACGAAAAATTTAACTATAAAACGAAATAATTGCTAACATATATTTTAAAACAAGAAGCTCTAGTTTAACAATATTTGTTTTAAAAATAATTAACATATATATTTCCGTTTGGAATTTCTTTGATTTGTCGGCAGCCCGCACCCAAGAGGCATATTGAAGAAAGGAATGCATCTGCGATTCAAACAGATTTGAATTATTATATTTTCTTATACTTGGCTCAGTGCCTTGATAGTAAATTTGCCCGAGAGAGTGAGAGGAGGCTGCGAATGAATTTAAGAAGATTTGCATTTGTACCGGTAGTCATTTGATTTTCAAGTATTATTGTTTATTTGTCTAGCATTGTCCTTGAAAGAAAAACTTATTTATATTTCCTTCTAAATGAAATAAATAAAACATAATAATAAATAGGTATTATTATTAGGATAAGAATGCCTGGACCCCCAATTGATATATACATTTCATAACGTTTATCGTAAAAGTCTTATATGGCCTAAGTTGTCGAAAAGACTGTGTGCATGTGTGTGTGAATGTGAGTGTGAATGAGAAAAAAAGTGTGAGGGTTAAAAAAAAAATTATTAGGAGAAGATAAAATACTTATTTGTCATCCCATTAAAAAATCCCTACAGTCACTAGATCATAGATGAAGCGTGTCTGCACCTCTCTCTCTCTCTTATAGGTACTATCATGGTCATTGCTCGGCCGAATTAAAATCAATTATTCCACCCAATGCAACCTATACGCAGATCACAAGGAAGGCATCGTCCCAGCATCCATATGCTGTCCAGTTCACGACTAATAGAACTAGTCAATTTCAATCTTCCTTTGTCCCCATGACCTCCCGTGATTCTGACATTAACGATTGAAGAGTGAGTGAAGTGAGTGAGAGACAAAGGGAGGTAAAGAAAGTTATGATATTATGATAAAAAATATTTTATCTCTTGAATTGTTTTGAATTGTTCAATACAGGTATTTTTTTTCTAGCTCTTCTTAAAGAGGGCTTGGTTCTATTCATAGCTTTTCTTTCTTTTTTTTAAAAACATTCACACTTTTTTCTCATTCACACTCACACTCACACACACATTCATACAGTCTTTTCGGCAACTTAGGCCATATAAGACTTTGACGATAACCGTTATTTATGAATTTATATATATTAGGGTCCAGGCATTTTTATTTAAGCCATCTGGTATCCAGATGGCTTAAATAAAATCATCGGACTGCCTGGGGTCCGAACCCGCGACGTTTGGTATATGAGGTTAGCACGCTAACCTCTACACCACGCCCCGTGGGCCTATTCATAGCTAAATCACAAAAAAAGAACAATCAGAAACATGAGCATTTATATTATTTATTGCATTTGTCGATTTATATCTCAATATTCCTAAACTAGTCTGCGATTAAGCAAACGTTTAGTCTTCCGGTCGGAAGAGATGGAAGCTCCGGTCCATCCACCTTGCATCTTTATGGCCTGAGGCTAAATCTGTCAGCACGTGATCCGATGAACGATGACCAGAGTGTGATGACGTCAGAGGACTCTCCTTACACTTTGATCCACTAATAACTTATTTATACTTTCAAAACTGAGAGCACAAAAAGAAAAATAAAATGAGCAAGTGAAATCAAGACAATAGGATTGCTCACATCTAAAACATTTAAACAATAAGAATATCTAATATAAGTCTATTTTTTAATTAAACCAAAAAGATATTAAATATTAGGCCTGGATTTAATTGTTAAATCAATTGGACAACCAGCCCTCCAAGCATACAAAATGCACGTCCTCTCCGAAAAAAAAGAAAAAGAAAATTGTATCTATTCTGACACCTATTCAAGACTCCCGGTCTTACTAACCAAAAAGGGAAAAATAAGGAAATTGTTTACTTTTGAACTTGGTCCACGGGGGGGGGCCCCCAAAAGGGAGCGCGGGGGGGGGGGGGAGGGGGGGGGGGGGGGGGGGGGGGGTGGGGGGGGGGGGGGTGGGGGGGGTTGTGGGGGGGGGGTGGGTGGAGGGGGGACATTTGCTTTGAACCACTCATATATTGAAAAGGTTATTATAAAATCAAAAAACCTAGTTAACACATTGACTAGAATATTTTTAATAGCATTCTGAAACTAGACTAGAGAACTCTGCAACAAATATCTCTCAATTAGTTATAACATGGTTAGCTGGGACAATTACCTTTCCTTCCTCCTCAATTAATAGATCGTCACGTTTATCAAAAGAGCTCAAAATAAAGCCATTTTTTGAAAAAACGTTTACCTATTGAAATTTAAGATAGACCTATATTATTGCAATTTTTATCTCCTAACATCAAATGATCTAAAATTAATCTTAACTATTCGGGGACAATGTTCGAGATAATATGCTTTTCCTATCTGATTAAGAAAACACAACCACTAATAATAAGGTCTGATTATGACAACATGATTTTGGAGATGAGAAATTAAGATTGTATCTTAAACTTTATGAAAAATGTTGACGACTTTTCAAAGACATTTCATTAAAAAAAATGATTTCTTAACTTTTAAACGTAATTTCTATTTTTAAATCATTCATTCAACTTAATGTAAATAATAAAATGTGGAATACTAATGAGATATCTAGGTAAATAATAGGTAATTAAATAATGAATCAGATTTATAGTATTCTGCATGTTTAAGGATAATACGCCGCCACCAGGATCGATTGGGTTAAACAAGGTCAAAAGATCAAAGAAGAATAAAAGAGCGAGGACTAGGGTGGAACAAATAACAATTTTGGGAAAGTGGATGTGATGATAGTTACTAATTATTGAAGTCGGTTAACAAATAATAATATTTGCCTTTATGACAATATAAATATATGTAACGCCATCTCTCCCGTGGTTGAAAGTTTAGAGATAGTTAGAAAAGCTAAGGGGTATAGTTAGGATCCCTGTCAGTGGATTAAAAATAATTTAAATCAAGTGTATGCCTACAAAATATATTAAATTTTATGGGATTAATGGATTTATTAGCATCAGAGCTTTGCAGTTCATTATAAATATTTTTTTAAATTTAAACTGGTAACCGATGATTCTAGTTGAAATATGATTTATTATACAAATTAAAAATTAAAACAAAATACACAAGATGATATGTTTCAATATATTATTTTTTGGTATAAACAATTGATACGTATTTAGACACTTGTGGGTCAATTTCAGAAGTGATTCAAATATAGTAGAATCTACGGAATTATCGGGATTATCAATATTGGGAGTACAAAATTTAAAAAAAAATTTCTCTGGGGGCTAATTAGCCGGAAATACGAATAATCGGGGTTTAACTGTAATAGTATTTGTTAGTGTCGCCTCTCACATAATAATAGTAGGCGTTTTGTGCTGAGGGGTCTCACACGACAAAAAATTATTTATGATTTAGCTATCAATCAATTGAAATAAATAGGGACTAGGTCTAAATGGACTCAAATGCCGAAAAAGATCTTAAATAAATAAATAAAAAAAAAAAAAAAAAAACTAGTATAAAAATTGATGAAAAAAGCTTGTAATTTCGTATGCAAAGTTTGCCTTGATTTAGGCGAATGACGTTTATCCTAAATCGAGTATAACTGCTAAAAGATTATTTCCAAGAACAAGAAAGTCAAAGTAAAATCTATACTTGTTCTTAATTTGTTCCTAATTAGGGAGATGAGCCTTTCCTTTAGTGGTTTCATGGGATTTTGAAGAAACATAAACTTAAAATAATCAGAAATTAAAGACAAGGTGTACGGATTTATATGCATTTATACAAGCATGCATCTTTCACCCATTTTAAGCCATAAAGGTATTTATTTAGTTTTTATTAAGAATTTTCTCACTAATCTTTGGAATTTCATTTGGAAATATTTTCACGTTTTCTTCAAAAGGCAGAAATTATAAGTGAATAAATGCATAGATAATTCGATTCATTAATATTTCCCTTTTGCCCTTGAAGCCTTTGTTACATCAGCCCAATTAAAATTGAGTATACAAATTAAACACTAGGTTATTTGTTTCAAATTGATTATAAAATTACCACTTGATACGTATTTCGACAGTTCCTTGTCATCCTCAGAAGAGCTTACATTACACTACAATTCTTGTACAATATTAGATGTAAATACTTGTTTCTGAACCTGCAAACCTCTTCTTTATTTTAAAATATTCAAAAATTATTTAATATACAATTATACAATTCTTGCATTAGAATGTAAACACTTCTGAAATGACAAGGAATTATCGAAATACGTATCAAGTGGTAATTTTATAATCAATTTGAAACATATAACCTAATGTTTAATTTGTATACTTATAAAATGTTTCAACGGAAACCTACGGTCGAAAGTTTGAAACTTACAAATTAAAATATTTTAATAGCATTTAAACTTGAATCAAATTAATATGTAGTCTATATAATTTGAATAAATTTTTGTCGGTTGAAGTGAATAGACTCCTAGTACAAGAGAGGAGAGTACTACCTCTCAGCTCAATAATTATAAAAAACATCTTGGATGCTGTCTCTTTCTGAGTCTGCAAACCTCCCTTAGGGCTTTATTTTAAAATATTCAAAAAATTAATTAGCGTAATGAATTTTAAAATTATCAAGTCTTTGAAAATATAAATTAGAAAAAAAAAAGGAATTAATCATTTAAAACGGAAGTAATAAAATGTAAAAATAAAACATTTTTGCCGGGAGATGGTGAAGTTTGAGAGGAAGGAATCAAAAAAAAAAAAAAAGAAGAGAAGGAGTAGAAGCGGAGGGACTCCGAAATGTCTGCCATTAGTAACGAGTCTCTGTTTTTATACATTTGTACGTATCTTGTATGTATGTGTGTGTGTGTGTCTGTTCATGTGTGCGTGTGCTTGCATGCGTGGATATACGCGTGTTTTGGCTTCGAATCCAAATGTCAACGTAGTCATTTTGGACTCATGGCAAAAGGAACGATTATAAAACCACTATTATATATAGATATCTTGAAGAAGGGAACTTCACTGCACAATTTTACTGTAGAATTTGTGTTTATTTAGTTTATTAAAATAATTGTGATTATATTTAACTTTCACTTGTTTATAGTGAATTGATTTATGTATTAAAAGATAATTTTCTGGATTTTTCTTTATATGAGAAAGTAAAAATATTTGCAAAGCTGGTATTAATATTTTGGTAAATATAGAGAAAAGCAAGCTTTTATTTTTTTGGGATAGATCTATCATAAGTTTTTTTTTTTTTTGCCTTTTTCGGCATCTAGAGCATAAGAGTGTTTTTTTATTTAATGGAAAATGATAGGCAAAATAATGGAAGGATGTAATATTTCACAAATAAAAACTTGAAACATATCACCTAGTTAAATATTTTGATGAAAGTTATTTGTTTTTTTACCCAATTAAAATATTTAATTACTCTCTCCGTCCGAAATTAGTTGTAACATTTATTTATTAAATATTTAAATTAATCTTATTGTATTTATTACTACAATTATTATAAACCTGTTTTTTTTTCTATTTTTCATAAATGTAGAATTTATTTTGGGATAAAATTTTCGAAGCAATATTTGACACGGATAATGTATTTAAGCAGGGAGTACTTGTCAAGCTAATATTAAAACATAAGTGATACCATATCAAGCTAAAATCTCTAAAACAAAGTTATAAAATCATCAATACCAACAATCAGTAAAAAAAATAATAAAATGTAGCAACTTATTTTGAACGGGGGAGTAATATTCCTTTGGCTGTTGCTCCATAATATCACCTAGTGTATAATTTTAAATATATAATAAAAGTGTAGAAAATCGATTTAATGCTAAATGTTTTTCCGACAATAAATTTACTCTTTCTTTTTTATCTAAAAAAAAAAAAAAAAAAAAAAACCCACCATGATTTAAGAATATTTATTTTTGTTGTCACTTGGCAAGAGAGGCCATTTACAATTTATAGAGACTGACGAAATCTTGAAATAAATTATCATTAAAAAAAAAAAGTTGTTCTTCGGGGTCACCCAGCCTAGTTAGAGTCCTACTTGGACTTACTGAACCATTTTCTTTTGATATACTGGTATATTGATATTTAATATTTTTCAAACTTTTTGTGTATTAAAGGCAAACTAGACATATGAGATTAGAATAAAATAAAAAATAGTACCTCCTTCAATGGAAGGAAGTTTCAAATCTATGAGAAACTAATTTAGTTAAAATAGTGAAATATAATTTTTTTTCACTTTCCTAGGTAATTTAGCGAATATAAATATTTCAATGTCATCGGAAATGGAACTGATAACATTGATAAGGCCTCACCTCCGATGTCCCGCTCAAATATTATTTCAACCTTCAATGAATTGATAATTATTTGATTCATCTGATCTATTATCTTAGACACTTAAGAAAAATTAGTTCAATAAAAAATAAGAAGATTCACAAGGCTGTAATTAACGCAATACCTTGGATATCAAGTGTGTGCAAAATAAGGAAATAATCATATTTTTAATTTCATATCATGAGATATAATTGTTGATCAGAGTTAAAGGTTAAGAAAATATATAAAAAAAAATAAATAAATAAATAAATTGAAAAAGAAAATATTTGTCTATGTACTTTTATTAAGGAATATTTATCCACTCTAGTTATAATCGAATAATTAAAAATTAAGTAGGTATATTAGCCTAAAAAAAAAAAAAAAATTATCTTTGTTTTTTTTTCTCTTCATCTTAGGCAATATAGATTTTAAAAGTAAGTCAGGTCTATTCTCTAAAAACAGACGTTAAAATTTAAAATAAACAAATGGGTAGTTAAAAACAATCAGCGTTAAAAAATCCGCTATTCAAAATCACTTACTTGTCTCAAATAGCTATTCTGTAAACAAAAACTTTAAAGCCAAAACGTTAACATTTAGAAAATAGTGTTAAAAATTAATGTCATGCCTAGGGGGTGCCTTTAATATTTTAAAGACGTATTTAAAATAAAAATGGCGTCCTTAACCTAAAAAGTAAGGTTATGATGTAAAGTAAGGTTATGATTTTGATAGCTTTGAAATAAAAGCAACATGTTAACGTCGCTGTTAAAACTTTGTTTAGAGAAAAGTATTTTTTTAACGCTGATTGTTTTTACATTACTTTTTAACACACATTTGTTTATTTAAAATTTTAACGTCTGTTTTAGACCTGAGTAGGTGCTATTTAATTACGATACACATGTTCCAGGTCAATTGGTATCCAATTCATTTACATAAATAAATTTTCATTGATCGTCAGGGATTTGAATTTACACCACTAGACCATTTAATAATAGCATTATAACTATCTTTAACCTTAAGGCCTCAGGGTGAGGGTAAAACAAAATTTAACTCAGCAGTCGAGATGAAAAATTAAAAAAAATGAATTAATAAAAATTGTGAAATTATTTTGGAAAAAGAAATGAATATTATTTTTTTCAAAAGGAAATATGGCAGAATAAATTTTTTATGCTTTTGATGAATAAATAGAATTTTTAATTAATAATTTATTGATTTATTTATTACACTAAGGCGCCTAAATATCTCGATATGTCACATCTATAATTGAACGATTAAATGGTTGTCTAATTTTAAGGGGTCATGGGAATAATAATAATATTGTAATATGATGCAATGAGTCATCTTGCTATCTTGGTTCAAACTAAAACAAATATTTATTTATATTATTTTTATAAAATATTATTTACAAAGTAAATTTTGCATTATATAATCTTATCACAAAAATTCGTCCTTAAAGTTACTAACGCATAAATAATTATGGTGTTATGGGATAAAGGAATTGAAAGTTTTTTCTATATTTTTAGATTATACTAAAATTGCTATTGACCTCAAAAACCTTGAGAGCTAACTACCTTCCGGATAAATTGGGAAATGACTTTTTGGCATCTTCATTCCTAAACGACTGAACCGATTTTGATGAAATTTTTTGTGTATGTTTGTGTGAATCCCGGACAGGTTTTGTTTCACAAATAACAATAAGTTAATGAGTAATTAACCGGTAAAATAAGAAAAAAATAAAAATTAGAAGAAATAGTTGCCATGGTAACAAAATATAAATATTTACCCATGTTTACAATTTTTTTATTTATTTACATTTTGTTTAAATCCTAAATTTTTTGTCTGTGTACCGGGAGAGTCCCGAAAAGGATATTATTCACAAAAAATCTTAAGTTCATGAATAATTAACCGCTAAAATAATCTCTATATATAAAAATGAAAAGGGAAAATGTTTGTATGTACCGGTATGTATATATGTATATGTTTTATAGAAATCCACAATTTTCAATGAAGGCGAGCAAGGGGGGGGGTCCAGGGGGCGCAGCCCCCTGCTAGGCGTAAAGCCCCGCCGAAGGCGGGGCTTCGCGTCTAGTTTAAATATAAAATTTCAACTTCGTAGCTCAATTCCTTCATGCTTAAAATTGAACACAAACAGACAGACAACAGAGGTAAGAGAAAGTAAAAAGTGCTATTCGGTAAAATATAGATATATGTTAACTTCTCATCTCCTAACGTTTATTACCCTTTCACCACGAGATCAGAAATTTAATCTTTTTATAGCTCGAAGCTCACGTACCGAGGTGGAATTATCTAACACGTGACCTATTTTAATTGAAAATAGATTAGAGAGGTTGCAAGTGATTTGTAAAGGTATTGTTTTAAAATGTATTCACTCTTGAGAAAAACTCTTTTTTTTTTTTTTAAATTGAAATATTTTTGAATAGTTCATATTTCTTTAATGTTTAGAAATAAAATTCTTTTGATTGTGATGAGCTAATGCCACCCCACTTGCCAACCATTCCATTTCTCCAACATTAAGACACCAATTTTCAAAAGCAATAATAATAGTAATAGTAATCAGGGACGTAGCTGGGAGGGGGATCCAAACCCCCTCCATTGAAATCCCGAAAAATTATAACTAGAGAGGGAAAACAGTTCTACTAGAGTTGTTGATAAATGTCAATAATGATAGTCTTAAAGGCTACGGATCCCAGATAGCCCCGATGAATTTTTATTTAAATCATATGCATACCAAATGATATAAATAAATGTGCCTGGGCCCCCTTATATACCATTTATAATAATACTTTTGTGTCGTCAAATTCTATATGGCCTAAGATGCCGAAAAGACTAAAAAAAAAGATGTAAAATTTATAAACGGACCTGTTTCAGGGCTAGATTGAAAAAATAGAGACAGAGTCTAAATGGTTTCAAATGGCGAAAAAGACCATAAATAAATTTAAAAAAAAAAAAACACTAAATGGCCTCAGTAGGCAAAAATTAAAAAAAAGGCATATTATATTAAAATATTTGGAAAAGTCGCTTCTTTCAAAAAAGTCTTTGAGAGGCAAAAAAAGTCGTAAAATTCGTTTTTGAAAATCTCAAAAAACGTTTCTTTTTGTGAGATCAGTGAAGATATCTGAGAAAATCAGTAAAAGTCTCAAAAACTCGGTCGGAAAAACGTCGGAAAAACTTTTTTTTCCGCTCTCTAATATTTTATATTCTTTTAAATTTATTCATCCGAATCCTCGAAACATTTTCTGGCTACAGTTCTGATCGTAATAGGTTATGAAGAAAATTATTCCAGGAGGATATAGTAGGGCTATAATCATGTTAAGTTGGTTAAAATAAAATAAAAATAACAGAAGTCTGTATAATGAAAAAAAATTAAAATTATGTTACGAATATAATATTTTCTATATATATAGTTAACTATATATTATATAGTTGCTGTCATTTTTGTCTTTCTTAAGAATAGAGGAAATTAAAAAGAATAGATAGAGCAAGGTGGAAAATAATAGGAGGCAGACAGTAGATATGCCAATTCTAAATAAATTTTAACTGTGAGTTGAATAATTAAGAAATTAAAGTTCCACACATAGCTATACTGTATAAATAAATATATAGGCTACTATGCAAGTAAAAAAAAAAAAAGATGACAATTCTGAAACTTTTTCCGAGTTATACAATTTTTTTGAGAGGTAACAAAAAACACTTTAGTTTAGTATGAAGTGTTGACGTGTTTACTTGTATTATTTGAATAACATGATTATACATTTACACGAACACCTCTAATTAATTAGAGTCATTAAAAAGTTAATTTTGGCAAAAGAATAAAATTTTTAAAATTTAAACTTTATTAATTAAAATTCAATTTAAAAAATTATACAGTAGGTTATATGTTTAAAAAAATTTATTAATTATAAATTAACACTTAAGACGTATCACGCCTTCACCAGAAGGGATTTAACAATTTAACTGCAATTTCAAAAATAAGAATAAAAAAACTTTAAGAAGCTAAATTGATAGCTATTCTTAGTTTAATATACATGAATATAGCATAAAGTTAATGCAAAATATAAACCTTTTAATGGATTTGAATGGTAATTCAAAAGGTATAAACCAAGTTATGATCATATTTTTTTGAAATTTTCTTATTATATAGAAATAAAATAAAATTTCGGATATGAGGATAAAAAAGGTCAAAGGAATAAATAAATCTATTAAATAGGTAACGTTGTAGAAAAAAAAGAAGGAATTGTAAATTTATTGTTTGAAAAAGGGAAGTTTAGAAGGGAATGGGGTTCTTGGCAATGACAATGGCATAAAAAGCAAAGTCGGGACATGGACCACTCGTAAATTTTAGAAGCAAGAAACTGATTTATTCCTCTACAAACTTTAAAATTATAAACAACCAATTTAATAAAAAAAAAAAGTAAAAAATTAAATAATTTACATTAGAATAAAGACATAACAGACAACGCTGACAGGATTGATTCATCAAAATAACATAAAATAACGATGAGAGAGATATTTTCCTCCCAAAAAAAAAAAAAAAAAAAAAAAAAAAACAATTATAACGAATTTATTTTACAAGGAAACAAAATTAGCATATTTATTTGATTATCCTTCACCTCCTTTTAAGGAATTTAAATAATCATTCATTAAATCTAAACAAATTGTGAGAAATTATTTGATAAGAGATTTTTTTTAAAGTACTATATAGACCTATATACTGTATATTTTATTTTTATTTTTTCCAGAACATTTTTGGTATCGGTTTTAGTATCGGACCCGGATGAACCTTTGACTTCTAGTATTTGAGACAAGAACTCTATCACAATGCTACGGCCAAGATAGTTTTTAAATCTAATTTTAAAAATAAATAAAGTAGTTGTTGAATTTGAGGTTTGAGAGAAAATTGACGAAATGTTATGTTCATGGGCGTAGCCAGCGAGAGGCAGGGGGTGGAGGGTAATACCCCTTCTGTCTTATTCTGTAGGCTTTCTATATATTTTTCCCATTGTGATTTTTTTTTATAAAATTGGAAAAAACTAAAAAAAGTACATCAGTAAAGTACTAGTACTCGAGGCTTCCTAAAGACAAGATCAAACGTAATTTGTTTTGTATACCGCAAATAGGAAATATTTTAAAAAAAAATTAAACAAGTACATCAGTAAAGTACTTGTATCTGATTTTTTCCAAAAGTGAGACCTAGGGCAATTTCATATTCATGCCGAAAATAGTTGAAAAATTTGAAAAAAAAATAAATTTCGAGCCGTTTTTTAGAACTGATGTGCTTACACACAAACATATATTGCTCGTTTAATAGTATAAGATAAGATAACTAATAATAATAATAATAAATAATTAATAATCTATGTATATATATTAATTACTAGAGACCGGATTTTAAGCAAAATGCTTATTGCTGAATTTTATAAGCAACCATTAGATATTTAATATCTACACGAATTACGAAAAACTAAGTGCATTGAGACTGCATTTTTTATGCTTTTTTTGCTTTTTTTGAGTTTTCATGCTTATTTTCCCCTTTATGCTTATTTGAACTTATTTTACGAATATTTATAATTTTTTTTTTTTTTTAATTAAAAAACACTCTTTTTCCCATTCACACAGACATATGGGGGCCGAGGGGCCCCCTCCCGAAATTTTACAAATATTAGGGGATCTCCCCCCCCCCCCCCCCGAAATGTTTGATCGGCTCCGCAGTGCAAAAAAATATAGTCCTGTAAAAAAATTTTTTTCCTCAGAGTGAAAAACTTTGGTTCCGCAAAAACAAAAGTGGCGGAAAAAATTTAGTTTCGTTACAAAAAATTTTCCGCAGAAAGATTTTTGAGTTCAGCCCCCCCCCCCTAAAAAAATTTCTATATACGCCCCTGGCATACACACAGTCTTTTCGGCTTAGGCTATTTAAGATTATGGTCCAGGCATTCTTATTCAAACCGTTTGGTATCCAAATGGCTTAAATAAAATCATCGGACTGCCTGGGATACGAACCCTCGACCATTGGTATTCAAGGCAGGAGCGCTACCAACTACGCCAAGCCCGAGGACTGTAAAATTTTTAAAAATCATTCAAAACATTATTCAGCAAAAACGTTCATGTAAAGCAAATCCTTCGGCAACTGCGCAAATCGCCCCCTCCCCTACTCTGGCTCGGGCCCCCTGGACCCAGGGGCGGATTAGAGGGGGGGGGGGGGGCGATTCCCCCCCGAGAAGAAATTCAACAAGTTATAAAAACTAGTAATCTAAAGAAATTATGATTTTCGCTCTTTAATTTCAATTGAATTTGTTACCAATCAATTTAAATAAACAGGAAAGGGGTCTAAATGGCCATAGATGACGGCAAAGTACTTAAATAAAAAACCGCCCCCCCCCCCCCCGACAAAATTGCATTAATCCTTCACTGCCTGGACTTGGGGCGGACCCTCGCAGGGGGGTAATCTGGTGGGATTGGCCGCACACTTTCGTTAATTTAAAGTTGCATTCTGTACTTGTTTACCAGAATATATATAAAAATGAAATTTTTAAGTATAATTTTTAAAATTTTATATTAAAATTAATTACATCTTTACCCCCCCCCCTTTGTATCTGCCATTGGTATGAGTATAAGGTGCTTATGAGATGCTTTTTTCAACTTTTATGCTTATTTAACAACTTTTTTTTAAAGATTTTTATGCTTTTTTAAGCACTTTTTTCCATTTTTTTATGCTTTTTTGTCCGGTCTCTATTAATTACATACCCCCCTCTAGTCCTTACGAGTGCTTACCCCTCTCCCTCCTAAAAATGTGGCTACGCCCATGTATCCGTTTATTAAATTTTTTGTTTTATTTGTTTTAAGATCTTTTTCGGCTTCTCAGGCCATTTAGACCCCATTTCTATTTATTTCAAATGATTAGTAATCAATTCAATTGAAATAGTTCATTAAAATTAAATTTTCTAAAATTTAATTTGCACCTTCCATGATATTTCAAAATAATTTTTTGAAAAGGTAATTTTTCATGATTGCTTTATGGGGATTATAATGTCTATAAAAACATGTTTTAACATTATGAAAATGCTAAAGTGGATGTTTTTTTTTCAATTTAAATTAATTAAATTAAACTTAAATTGAATAGAAGCTTCTTATTAAAACGGTAAGTATCTTGTTATTTTTATTAATATCCATTGAGAAACCTCTTTAACGATATATACTATCTCTTTAATTATATTTTATACGGAGATGAAAAGTTAAAATTTAAATAAAAATGAGCATTTAATTAACTTGAATGTTAGCTAAGAGTAATTATCATTTTATATTATCGTCTTTGACTTATTGACATAAATAAAAAGTGAATTAAATTTTAAAGAGAAAGGGAAAAATATTAACTTATCGGATTGAACTACAGAGGTATCATAAAGAAATAAAAACTAAATTATTGATTCAAAAAATAAATAGAGAAAGATCGGAAAGGGTTGCTCTTTAAGGTAGACAAATTTTTGCTGGCCCCCCCGGGGGGGGGGGGGGGGGGGGGGGCGGGGGGGGGGAGCTGGTTTATTATATGAATCGGTCTTTTCCATATGGACCGTTTATTTTGAAAGTGGTGTAAGTCCATTTTTTTTTTTTTAAAAATGAGATATCTCATAATTTATGCTTAAATTAATGTAAATTTTCTATGTATAACTAGCTAGTGGTAAATTTCTTAAAAAATTCCCATGTTTTGTACAATTGAAAATTGGTCGGTAAATAGATTTTTTTAATAAACAGATATGTTAACCTTTCATTTTCTCGTAACAATAGAAAATGGACTTACACCACTTTCAAAATAAACGGTCTATATAACACATTTGGTAGCATTTGTTTTTATGTAAGTCTAAATGTTTGTAAGTTTGAAATTATTAATGAGATATCAATTAGCTCTAAAAGTTTCTTTAAATAAATATCTCGAAAAAGCTTTCAGGGTTTTTTGAAATTCAGATCCTAAACCTTTATTTTGGATAAAGTTTCTACCGTAGGCTCTAAATGAAATATTTTAAAAATTAAAATATGCAAATAAAACACTCGGTTATTGGTTCTAAGTTATTTATTAATTATAAATCAACACTAATTAAGTATTTAGACACTAATATTTTTATTTAATAATGGAAGATCATAATTATTTTTTGCTTTTAACTTTGAACCTCTTGGGTAACCACAAGATATGCTCTTATTAAGAAATAAAATTAGGGGGTAAATAGTCACATTATGGAACAATGGTAGCCCGTTTTGAAATTTGTAAAAAAATTTTCGCTCAACCCTAATACATATGCAAATTCAGCAAAGAAAATTATAGGAATTAGAATTATTAAAAAAGTTTTTTAACAAAAAGTTAAAAATGATATGGAATCATTTTTGGCAATTTTTTTTCTCTGATATCAGGTCAAGTTAATTATCTATTTATAATAATCGGAGTCTAGGTTCCGTATTAAAATGTAAGTCGACAACTATTAATCAGGAGTAATAAAGAAGATGATCAATAAACGGTAATTATTATATTACTTTACTAATGGAGCAAAGCGGGCCCAAAAAGTAAAGGGAATAATTTATTCTTTCTGTTTTATATGTTTTATATTTTAGCTGCCAATCCAGTGTTACTTATAATTAATAGAAATAATTTTTATTATTCAAGAAAATCGTAGATAATAAATCATTTTTATTATAACCCTACCTTATTAAGCGTGAGACAAAGTATTAATAAGAAGAAATGTTGAAATACCCACCTGAAACAAAATTAAAAAAAGTTATATTAATTTATTTGACAAAGAAACTAAAACAAATAATTCAAATATGTTGTAATTATTTTTAATTTTCAGGCTATTTTTTTTTTTTTGACTTTGGATTATTCATATATAGTATATATTAAAGAAAATTGAATGTATAGCTGTTCAACAGTCTTTTTCATCTGGGCTACCAATCCAATTAAGCAGTGATTATTTATAAAATATGTTGTAATAATAATAATATAAGAAATTTGAGAAATGTGCTTTTTTATTGTCAGGTTCAAGTGTAAACTTATATAAAATTTGTAACTTCAAGGAGAGATGTGTGAAATAAATCATTTTTATGTATGAAAAAAAATTTGCTTGAATAAGCATTTGTTTATTACATTCAAACTTTTCTCATACAAATGAGAATAGTATTGATGCTTATATATTAGCAATAAAAAATAGTAATTTTTTTTTTTATTATTATTAATATTAAGAGTTTAAGGACAAATACATAACATAGAGACATTGAACGGTTGAGTTGAAATAAATTATAAAACATATCTTTAAATAAAAAAAAGTGGGAAAAAAATAATTACCTAAAGAAAAGAATAATATAAAGGTGTATTTAAAAAAAATAATGAGTTTATTATTTTATTATATAAATTTAATCAAATAAATTTTATGACGATAATATAAGATTATATAATGGATACCTGAACGCGAGGCAAAAAAAAAAATTTATCTCCCATTGCAGTGGGATCTTAAAGTTGGCTTTCAGGGAGTGGGCATATATAAGTTATTAATTAATTTTTTTTATTTATTTATTTTTTTTTTTTGTTAAAGTTCTTAGGAAAGTGAATTTTAAAAATTTTAAATAGCTATGTATGTAAAAATTAAGAGAAGAAAGAACTAGCGAATTTACAAATGACTTAAAAAATAAATAAATAAATTTAGTAACGAGGCTTAGAGGCAGTAAACTAGAAATTAAAAAATTTCTAGAAGATCTTTACAAAATCCAATGGAGAATTAGCAAATAGGAATTATATTTTATAATTTTTTATTTTCTCTTACTTATAGGCCTATATGTAAGCCTAATATATAGAAAATATTGGAATCATGTCAAAAATTCCATGTCGAGATTTTGATGTATATACTGTACATGTTTTGATGTCCCCTGAATCCAAAAAAGTGGATCCGGCAAATTGGTCTGTCTGTTTGTCTATGTGTGTATGTCTGTTTGCAACGATTTTAAGCATAAAGGAATTGAGCTACTGGATTGAAATTTAATATTTAAGTTAGGTACCATCCCGGGCACTTAAAATAAGCTTTTGATCAAAATCAGCCAAAAAGTACTAGTACTTTACTGAAGTACTTTTACAGTTTTTTTTTTCGAATTTCTCAAAATGGGTTCCAACGGTTTTGATTAAAATACAAAAATCAATTATTTTTTTTTACATGCTCTTTAGTATATCATTTTCAGGAGGAGTGGCTGAATATATAATGAGTAGTGAGGATATTCAAGGCAGCTAAAAGCAATAAAGAAAATTATATCTATCTTTAACTTTATTTCATACGTTTGTCGACGTTTCGGCCGATATTCCGACCTTCATCAGGACCTTAATCTTGTGTGTATTTTATAATTTCTAAGGTCCTGATGAAGGCCGGAATAACGGCCGAAACGTCGACAAACGTATGAAATAAAGCTAAAGATTGATATAATTTTCTTGAAAGTATATCAGTAAAATTTTTCTTGAAAATTGTTTGAAGTACACTTTATTGATGTACTTTTTAGTTTTTTCAAATTCATTTTTCGGCTCTTCCTTCCATAGAGCCAATGTTAAATCCCTATGGGGATTTGAAAGTAAATTTCGATACACAAGGGGGGCGCGGGTTCTTTTTGGAAATTTTTAAACATTAAAAAAAAACTCCCCCTTTTTAAAATTTTTAGTAATTTTGGAGTTTTTTTGGGTGTAAAATATCCAAAAATAAGATTAACATTTTGAAAAATAACTATAGGCCCTAGTTTATTTCAAGCAGTCAATATTTAAAAAGCAAGTTTAGAACAAAAGTGTTATGGGAAAGTAAATATAATAAATAAAGAATTATATATCTATTATGTGTTAGTCCATGAGGTAATTATGAAAAAACATATAACCAAGTATTTATTATTTGAAAGTAAATATATCTCGACATAAAAAAAATCTGGTGTGGCAAGCACAGAACACATCTTTCGATTACCGAAGGTAAGCTAATTTTTTTATATATATAAAAATATATTAAAATAATTTATTATAAGACTTATTAGAAGCTAAAAAAATCAATTTAGCAAAGAATAGAAAAGTAAAGGCAGGCGATAAGTGCACCATGTTAGGCGGACTGATAAGAAAGGCATCAGTGGTTTGAGGGCCTCCCACGCAGGCATTTTTTTTTTTTTTAATGGGCAGCTGCTGTTGGTACCAACGAATATCTAATCAATGGGGCGACAATTCAAGTTGTCGTTCGGGCGGTGATAAAATTTTCAAGAAGCCAAATTGGTTCCCCCAGCTCATTAGACAACACCAACTTTAGGCAATGGCGGTAAGCCAAGGAAAGAATGGAAAGCAAATCATTTGATGAAAAAAGGAGATTAACAAACTAGAAAGACATCATCATTATATCAGTGATTTAAAAAATGGGAAAAAGAGAGCGAAATGTATTTTTGGAAATAATTTAATATAATACCGTATTCGGTATAATAGGCTTTTAAGGTCCCCTTTCGAAAAAAAGAAATATCCAATGATCATCATACTATAATATAAACCTAGCGGCTGACTTACTGTCCCTGTGTGTATGTGCCTCTCAGGGCGCTGATTGGCTAGAGTTACAGGAAGTGGAGCGGGAGATGGAAATTTAAAATTTAAGTTAAAGAGTGAAATTTGAAACTTTAAAATTTTGCAATTGCTCGACAGTGAGCAAGAATAAATTTGATGCATTTGCTCGCCGAAGGCGAGTATGAGGGTTCAGAGGGCGTAGCTTTACCACTGATTATAATATAATTCGTAGTTGTATTTGTTTCTATTAATATAACATAAAGATAAAAATTTAATTTTTTAAAATTTGTAAAAAAAAGGACTTTATTCAGTTCCACAGTCACTAAGGAAACCCCCCCCCCCCCCCCGGCCCGTCAGATTAAATATTAATTTTATGATTCTAATCATAAAAAAGTTTGTATTAATGATAATTTGAATCCGGTTTTAAAATTTAATAAATCATTATTTCTCTCATTACCCATCCCTACTTAAATGCGCCACAGAATCTCCGCCCCTCACACCAAAAATCATTGAACCTCCATTATCCATAATTAACATATTATTCCTTTTTTTTCGTTTAAGGTGTTTTTCGTTATTTAAGAGCATTGGGAATTTGTCACGAGTGTTTGCTTGATGATTTAATTTTTTTGAATAACATATAAAACGACCTCCACATTAAAAAAAAAAAATTAATTTTTTAGTTATTATTTTTAGATTTAATTATTTAGAAGAAATTAATATATTCTAGTTTTTTTTTTAGATTATAAATTTATATTAAAAGAAAAAGCTCCTATCTTTTAGAGAAAGTTTCCAAAGATGCTTGCCAGTTAAGATGGTTGCCTATTTTTGATTTATCGGTATTGGCTTTATCCAAAATAGTCGTTCAGTCTAGGTGTTTTAAAATAAGAAATTATTGTAAAATTTGTAAAGTAGATTAGTAGATATTAAAATTTAAAAAAATTAGGTGTCAAATAATGACTAATTAATTTTCGAACAAATCCAAGTGGCCACAGGTGCAGAAAAATATTCAAAAATTTTATCAAAATTAATATTTTCTTAAGGTCTTTTTCGGCATTTGTGGTCAATTCAGTTGAAATATTATTTTTTGCCTGGGGTGCAAACCCTCGACCTCTAGCACCAGCTTTTGTGCCTCAGGTCAAGGGCAAAAATTAATATATTCTTTGTAGATATAATTCACGCGGCTGCATATGTATTATTAAGAGGGAATTTTTTTTCTCCATGTAAGAAAAAACTAAGACGAAGAATTTTAAATTTTTATTGAATTTATATTTGTAAATTTAAATAAAGGAATTTTCAAGATACATATCTTAAATTTTATAATTTAAATAAATTATAATTTCTGAATTTATTTATTTTTATGTTGATAATAGGTAAAGTTTTATTAGAATCTTTTTCACTATTTGGTTATAAACTTTGTTAAGAGAATAAAACATTCCAATTCATCTATTCCGCAAGTTAATCAAGAACATGTTCCTCTTGCAGAACGACCTTGACCTAAGTTTTCCTTTAAAGAAGACCGAAAATCGCTATCAATGAGTTAAAAAAAAGAGCAAGTTATTGGCGAGATTTCAATAATTTTAATAGATATGAAAAGGGAAGAGGATCACAAAATTGTTTTATTTAAAAGGTAAAGTGCTTAAAGCTTATCAAAAAATAAATTAATTCTCCGGATATTTACCAATACACTACAACAGACACTTAATTTTATCAATATTTATATTAAAGAAAGTCACACATTGGCTTAGAAATCACAATATAGAACAATCCAACACCAACCTATTTGAAAGAAGAGTTAGTAGAGACTTTTTTGGAATATCCTAAAACAAAAAGATGGTACATTCCCTCTTCTATGTCTAAGAGAGATAAACAACGCCCACGACTTCCTGCCCCTCTTCACCTATCTAAAATTTTAAATATGATCTGAGTATAATTATTCATTTTAATTTGACATGAACATAAGAAATCATACCCAAAGGAGAAGAGCTAAGATGAGAAATTAGATATGATATTGGTTTAATAATTATCTAAATTATATTTAAATATTTACTTGTTAATAAAGGAGCCACCTTTTTTAGAAAATTAAAATAATTGGGCATTTAATTAGATTATGATGCAATTTATATTTAAAGCTGACGGCCTTGGCCTTGAGTGAGAGGCACGAACGCAGATATTTCTATAATTAAGACATGACCAGACAAGACTGAACCTCAGATGGGTGACCACAAAATAAACAAGCTTGGAAGGATTATTGACTTCTGAATACTTTTAAATGCATAATCCAATAATGTCAAATGCTTCATATGATTTTTTTTAATAAAAAAAAAAATATGGAAAGTTGCCAGAGAGTAGTGCGGTGTTGATCTGATCTGACAAACTTTATTCTTATCCTGTCATATTCGGATTAGATGGATTTTAATGAAAACAAGTCCTAAAGTATGTAATTTGGGATCAATAATCTAAAAGGATAGCATTCCACAAGAAAAGATGTTCAGAATTAATTCCCTCCCCTCATCAATAAAATCCATAAAATTACTTTTTAAGTGCCGATGATACCTATCAAATCAAATAGATCTCAGAGCTAATCGCAAATAAAAAAAAAAAAACAACAACTTATAATTGTTACTAAAAAGATAAATCTATTGTTAATTATGTTTAAGACTTGTCATTTATTTGTTCTGATGATGAGTGGAAACGATTTTCGAAATGTCGAATAATAATTTGTCTGAATTCAATCTACTACCAATACTATAGCTTAAATTGAACAAAGTAAAATAAATTAAAGCAAGTTATTTTTTCATCTAAATTATACCTGAAGAAGGCCACAGAGTAAGTGCCCGAAACGTTGTAGTACCAATAAAAATATAGGCATCTTTTTATCACCTGGCCTGAAGATTCAATCGCCATATGCAAAGAAAATCTTATAATAAATAATAAATAACTTTAAAAAAATAATTTTGTTTTCTGTCTGTAGTTTATTTGTAAAAATTACAACGTTTCAGGCCCTCACCCTGTGGCCTTCTTCAAATATAATCAGAAAAAAAAACTTGCTTTAATTTATTTTACTTTATTAAGTTTAAGCTTCAGGATTATTATAGTTATTTAACGATTGTATTTTTGTTAGTGTTTTAATTACAACAATGGACTGGCTGAATGCCTAAAGAAGCTAATCAATGAATAAAGAAAAAAATTAAACTCTTAACAGTAGACATTAGTTAAACATTATGCTTATATGAAAATTAAAAGAAAAATAGCTGGGGGGACTGGAAACGGATTAAAGCAACAGTCACCCAAATCTTTGTAGTTGAGTAATGCTAAGGCTCAACCGGCGAAACCTCGGGTGGGTGACCCCGAGGATTCAGCGTGTTGAACGACTCTCGGAAGCCATCAGTATAGAAATAAAATTAAAAAAATAATAAATTATCAACTAAGTTATAGGTTTTAAAAATTTTTAACACTTTATGCACACTTCGACATTTAAGTCGTTTCATCATCAGAAGTGATTTTTACAACTCTTTTTTTATTATAATAATCACTTTTGATGATTATTACCAGATATTATGGTAGATATTTCGACACAGGAGAGTCAACAACAGAAGTGGTCAATATATTATAATAAAAGAAGTTGTAAAATCGCTCCTAATGATAACACGAGTGTCGAAGGTTAAAAATGTGAATTTTTAATAACTCTGAAACTTATAACCTAGTGTTTTTAATTTATTTTTTTTATATTATTTTACTTTAAGTGAAAATAATTTGTATATTTTTTAAATATCTAAAAAGACAATAAGGAAAAAGATAAAAATTTTAACATGCGAATATTAAATTTATCAAAGATATTAATTAATTAGTCCTGAAAGACTATAAGAGATTAGAGACAAAATGTATTTATAAACAGATTGAATTGTGATAAATTATAAAAGAGCATGAAAAATTAAAAATAAAATGGAACATTTAAAATAGAAATGGATCATTAGTTTAATCGTTCGAGTGATTGAATGTAATCAAAACAAAAAAGTAATTCATATTTTTGCTTTTATGTGAATAAACAAATAAATTTTCTTTAAAGAGTTATATAGAGAAAAATCAACAAACAAAATATATTTTAGAGATGAGATTGTCGCAAATTAAATTCAATCATATTATTTCTTGAATGAAAGAAAAATTCAATAAATAAATTGAAAAAAATAAAGTAAATTTTAGTAATATATTTGATATTAAAGCCTCACTGGATGTTTTTATATTATTTGATAAAATATTAAAAGGGGTCGGGGGAGGGGGGGTAGAAGAGCAACAATCACGGTTAAGTGATACCAAGCACGGAGAAAGCTCGGGTTGGTGACCTCGATCATAGATTTTGTCGCCTGGCCGACGGGATGCGAACTCATGCCTTTTAAACAATTTTTTGGACTCTTTTTAAATATTTTACCCCAATATATTATCATTGAACTGAGTGAGTATATGTGCAAAATTTTTTTATTTTAATCCGAGTAAAAATTATTAAAAATGATCGAGGGATCCACACGCCCGCAGCAGGTCTGCATAGTGAACCTTTAGAGATCCTCAGGGATATACACCCCCGCACCAGGCACACACATTTTTCCTCTGGTCACTTTCCAACTACTGTTTGTGTCCCTGGTGCGGGCGTGTGTATCTGTGTCCCTGGTATGGGCTTGTATATCCCTGTGTGTTTCTAAGGTTCACTAAGCAGACCTGCTGCGGGCGTGTGGATCCCTCGATCATTTTTAATCATTTTTACTCGGGAATTCGTGAAATGTTTTAAAATTTAATTAGAATATATTATCAGTAGACAGACAAGCAAGTTATAATTAAGAAATAAGAGTTTAAAAATAAAAATTAAAACCTCTACACACAAGAGAAGTAAAACTTTAATAGAAAATTACGATGCAGAAAAGATTAGGTTCAGAATGGAGGGCTTGCATGAAATATCAAATCACACTAACTTTGTAAGTATAGGAGATACTGACTCTATTCCTCCAAGGACACCATTGTCCATGATAAAAATTAAACAAAGAGTCTTTTAAAGATAATAAATGGATATTGTTTTGATTTAAATAGCGAATAAATCATGAAAATGAATGAATAAGAAATAATGAAGTGAAATAATTAAGACTTAAATAATTTGAATATTTATAGATGAAATATTCTGAACATGCGATTGGTTTGCATCAAAAGCAAATCATTCTGACATTCTCAGGAAGAAAGAAAATATGTTAGATGAGTATGAGAATCATTAAGAAAAATATTAAATTATAGAAGTAATGCTGAGATGATGGGAATATAAATGACACATAAAAAATAACTCCTAAAATGAAATGGCAAAGACTTATTTGATATTAATATTTATTATTTCTTTGAAAAGATATCCACTATTTATCATTTTTATATAAGTGGTAAAATTAGAATTGGAAAAATGGTTGTAATATTTTAAATATAAAGCAGAGAGAGAGAGGACAAGTTGTCAATTTATCTTATTCCATTTTGAAAGATCGATGTGAATTCAAAAGTTTTAAAAATAAATAAAATTTGCAGCGAGTTGTTTTCTTGAAATTAATATAAAATTACCTACACAGCATACAACTTTCTTATACCTTCGTTAGAACACATTTTGAGAAATTTGAAAAAAAAAAAAAAAAAAAAAAAACTAACAAGGTGGGCCTACATCAGTAAAGTACAGTGGGCGCTGCAGGTGCCTGAAGTGCTTGAGGGCGGAGCCTTGAGCTTAGGCAACCAAAATGCTTAGCAGTATGAATTGTAGTAGCCCCTCTTGTTGCATTAAAAAAAGATGATTTATTTATTTTAAAAACTCTACCCACTAGACCAAGCCCGATGGCTTTGCTGAAGTTATAAATTTGATTGTGTCATTGTTATAACTTTTTATTTATTATTGGCTTAGCCTAAACAGGTATTGTATCCAATAAAGACTTATTTTAGGACATTATTAGAATTGTAATCATTTGGGGAAAAAATCAAAAAAAAAAATTTAAAACCAAAATTTTCTAATAGAGGGGAAAAAGGAAAAAAAAAAGGAAAATTTATCCCCTTTTAAGATGTTAGATTTAAATTCACCTTTTATGTAGCAAAATATAAAAATCTATTGTTTCTCCTGGGAAAGGAAATGGAAACCTAGTGCTTAAAATTTTAAGAAGTCATATATGATTGAAGAGAGGTATATTGAAGAACAAGAAATTTCCTAGGCATAGATAACTTATGGAATGGGATACTGTCTCATTATCATACTCTTTGGCAATCAATGAAACGCCCAAGTATTTGTCATTAATTACTTGAAAAAATTTGTTGTATCAGACATCAGTGATAGGCCATAGAGTGAAAGCTGAAATAGGCAACATTCCTCTTTCCAATGTTATTAAAAAATAAATGAATTTAATGGAGACCATCAGTTGTAAGCTTTGAAATTGCAACATCTTCTAATTTATAATAATTTGATCAGAATTAAGATTGAAATTTCATTTTCTAAGGCTGAACGCACACCAATTGAGCAAAACGTTTTCGAACAAAATGTTTTGTTCAAGACCAAAACGTTTTGCTCGATGCCAATGTACACCGATCGAGCAAAACGCTCAATGGCAAAACATTTTGTTCAATGATGTCGAATCATGTCCAATTGCGTTTTGTCTCTTCGGTGTGCGATGACCCATAGAAAAGCATTGAAAAAACAGTTTTGGGCAAAAACATTTTGTTCAAAACGTTTTTGGTCAATTGGTGTGCGTTCAGCCTAGTGGTAGCTTCATCCATCCCGCACAAGGCCGCCGTAAAATATATTATTTCAAACAAAAGTTTTAAATAAATACTGTAGTTGATAAAATTATGGTATTAAAATTCTCTCTCAAATTATAAGAAAGGCCTAAGTAGTTTACGACAATTTCAATCAAAAATAAAAAAATATCTGAGTCCAATTAGAACTCATCCCTATTTATTTCAATCGATTGGCAGTCAATCAATTTCTTGGGATGGG
Organism: Euborellia annulipes; assembly: GCA_023213315.1. Taxonomy (NCBI): domain Eukaryota; kingdom Metazoa; phylum Arthropoda; class Insecta; order Dermaptera; family Anisolabididae; genus Euborellia; species Euborellia annulipes. The sequence continues at coordinate 39,506 of JAKCPI010018487.1, forward strand.
AAACAAACCCCTGACCGCTAGGATAAGAGGTAATTACCACTGTGCTTATGCCTAATAGCTTAGATGAATAATAATAACAATCGAATTTTATTAATCAAAATGGGATTGTTAATAAAAGAAATTCCAATATTTAATTTAATAGTTAAAAGAAAGCGTTTAAATGCAATTTACTTTAAGGTTATATTTAGTTAATAGAGATAAAAATAAACTTGTCATCCTAATTGAATTAAGGGAAACTCATCTTATTAGGTTAAATGACTTGAAAAGGTCAGTTCAGTGAGTCTGTCTGTCGGCGCATCTCAGTTCGAAACCTTGAACATATATTGAAAATGATCGCGCCTGTAAATGACCCCACTGCAAATAGACTAATAGCCGGGGGCCACTTGAAGGCAAATTTGATGAGGAATCTGCAGATATATAGAGAAAACCTTCAGGATTATTTATTGACATTTAAGAAAAAAAGGCAAGAATGTAAAACTATATAATAACCATTCCTTTCAGAATAATGTCAATGAGTTAAGACAATTATTATATATTGTAACTATACTGTATTTTGTCTAATTTTTGTTTCAATTTTTTTCTTTAAAAAAAAAAAAAAATAGAGTATGACTGGTCTCAGGGCACACAACTTACCAATGGTAATTGAAAGTAATGTTCTGTGCTTATCACACCAGTTTTTTTGTTTTAACATATTTAATTTCTGCCAATAAATAAGATTCAATTAGAGCCTACGGTTGAGTTTAAATTTAATACATGTTTATTGCCTTAATATTCTTATTAAATCATCAGTTTTTACTTTCAAAAAATTGGATTCATGTCAAAAATAAGATATCAGGATTTTGAAAGATATACTATATATACGTTTTGAGGTCCTCAAAAAAGAAGGCCCGCAAAATGGTCTGTCTGCCTGTGATAAAGTATGAAAGGAATGAGCTACGAGGTTGAAATTTTATATTTAAGTTAGAACCCCCCCCCCCTCCGAGGCGCGAAAATAAGCTTTTAAATAAAATCGGCCAAGAAGTATTAGTATTTTATTGATGTACTTTTTCAGGTTTTTTCGATTTTCTCAAAATTCGCTTTAACGATTTTGATTAAAATTCAAAAATCAATTATTTTTTAGATGCTCTTTAAAATGTATATTCTCATTTTGCTCTCAAAATTGTTTACTCTTGCAATTCATAGGAAAGATAAGAGAGAATTGGTTAAAATAAACATTTTGTTGTAAATTTTATATCTTCAATTCAAATGTACCATACTGTCGGAAACTAAATATATGTCGACACAAAAATCTGGTGTGAAAGCACAGAACACAACTTTCAATTTGCAAAGATAAAGAGAAAGTCGTGGGCTGTGCGATCAGTCACAACAGATTTTTTATTTATCTATGAATTTTTATTCGATTATCTCAGTTCTCCAAGAGATGAAACACAAGTTACTAGAGGAAAGACCCTTCCCTGCATATTCTATAACAGGCCGAATTAACTTTCACAATTAATTGACGACCCCGAGATAAGGAAAAAGAAGAAATAATGAAAATAATTTATTTCAATTTGATAAAAAGGATGTCCATCAAATAATGAATTAATATTTTTGCATGAGGGTCATTCCACGTCAAATCAACCAAAAAAATAAAAAATTTTCACCCATAATCTCAGATTTTTATGAAACTTGGTATGTTTGTTCTATATATAGAGATAAGTAACAGCACCAAATTTCAATTTTTTATCTCACTTAGTTTTCGAGTTATGGCACTTTAAAGTTTTGATTTTTTCACCTTCCGCGGCTTGGCTAATGCCAAACAAAATGTGACATGGAAGAGAAAATAATTTCTCATTTATTTATTTGACACACAATCTTGATGAAATTTTTTTGGTAGGTTCTTTAAACAATAAGGAATTAGAAAAAAATATATCACGAATCTAAGTTAATCCTAAAATATGAAAAAAAATTCATATTGTTGATTTTTTTTTAGTTGTGAAAACGCAAACATGGTTTAGCGCTAAAGCCAATATCTCCAAAAGGGAATGAGATATTCAAGAAATTTTTTTTTCTAAATAATCTACATTAAATGGGCTTTAATTTAGTAAAATAAAAAGTTTGTGTATTTTGTTCCCTCTATTTCTAAAGTCCATTACAAGTTTCAATATATAGTTTTACATGTTAAAAAGGTTTCAAGGGCAAAATGAAAATATACATTTTAAAGAGCATCTAAAAAATAATTGATTTATGAATTTTAATAAAAATTGTTGTAGCACAAATTTTGAGAAAATTGGAAAAAACTGAAAAAGTACATCAGTAAAGTACTAGTACTTTTTGGCCGATTTTGTTCAAAAGCTTATTTTGAGTGTCCGGGAGGGTACCTAACTTAAATATAAAATTTCAACCTCCTAGCTCAATCCTTTCATGCTTTCAATTGAATTGATTGTGTTTTCGTCTGTGTTCAGTTTTAAGCAGACACACACACACACAGTGTCCATTTGAAATCATGAAAGAATTGAGCTAGGAGGTTGAAATTTTATATTTAAGTTAGGTACCCTCCCGGACACTCAAAATAAGCTTTTGAACAAAATCGGCCAAAAAGTACTAGTACTTTACTGATGTACTTTTTCAGTTTTTTCCAATTTTCTCAAAATTTGCTGCAACGATTTTTATTAAAATTCATAAATCCATTATTTTTTAGATGCTCTTTAAAATGTATATTTTCATTTTGCCCTTGAAACCTTTTTAACATGTAAAACTATATATTGAAAGTTACAATGAACTTTAGAAATAGAGGGAACAAAATACACAAACTTTTTATTTTACTAAATTAAAGCCCATTTCATGCAGATTATTTAGAAAAAAAAAAATTTCTTGAATATCTCATTCCCTTTTGGAGATATTGGCTTTAGCGCTAAACCATGTTTGCGTTTTCACAACTAAAAAAAATCAACAATATGAATTTTTTTTTACATTTTAGGATTAACTTAGATACGTGATATATTTTTTTTCTAATTCCTTATTGTGTAAAGAACCTACCAAAAAAATTTCATCAAGATTGGTGGTCAAATAAATAAATGAGAAATTATTTTCTCTTCCATGTCACATTTTGTTTGGCATTAGCCAAGCCGCGGAAGGTGAAAAAATCAAAACTTTAAAGTGCCATAACTCGAAAACTAAGTGAGATAAAAAATTGAAATTTGGTGATGTTACTTATCTCTATATATAGAACAAACATACCAAGTTTCATAAAAATCTGAGATTATGGGTGAAATGGCCTGGTTGAACTGACGTGGAATGACCCATGAGTGAATATGTTATTTTAAATTGTGGCATAAGTCAATGGTAATCATCCAAAAAAAGAAGGATCTTTATTATTCAATGAGCAGTTGGAAATAATATGTAAATGGCTTTTTTTTTAACTTTAAGTCTATTTTTTTATTTATTAATTTAACAGTGTTGTAATAGGAAATCAAAATGTTATAAAAGCTCAAGCTCTCAAGCTTTTTTAAGGTGGTAGTCTAATTACTAGTGATGCACAAGCTCTAGTTAATTTTCATGAAGTTTAACATTTTGTTAGAGAATAATTTTTTAAATGGACATTTAAAAAAGTTTATAGAAGGATTTCTTTATCAAAATAATAGTGTCAGAGAAAAGTATTATATTCATAAAATGGAATAGAAAGAAAGTACACATGAATTTTCAATAAGATTCAAAATAAACTTTGAGTGTTTTTGAATAAGAGCCAATCGCATATCATTTCTTGGCAAAATGTCTTTACTCTAACAATGTAAGATGTGAAATGATAGGCGCTTGACAGTAATAGTTTATTGTAAAAAAGTAAAAAAAAATTATGTATATAAGGCCATAGCTATATAAATATGTATTTTTTACTTTCTCTTACCTCTATATATATGTTAATATATATAGAGAGAGAAAGTATTGGATTCATGTCAAAAATTCGATGTCGAGATTTTGATGGATCTTCACGTTTTGAGGTCCCCTGAATTCAAAAAGTGGTTTTCGCGACATGGTCTGTCTGTGTGTGTGTGTGTGTGTGTGTGTGTGTGTGTGTGTGTGTGTGTGTGTGTGTGTGTGTGTG
>JAKCPI010018489.1:0-10571 GCA_023213315.1 Euborellia annulipes
TCAACTCAAAGAGAAGAAAATCAAGTGTTGGAATTGAGAATTATTCGCCCTGATAATATAAATTTATATTAAAGCGGAGTCAAAAAAATCCTAGTCATATGCAACCAAAATTATTGTGACGTTTCGGCCTTCTTAAGAGCCAGAGGCGAGAATAAATGACAATTTTAATTTTGCAATTAAAATTTCATTTATTCTCGCCTCCTGTCCTGATGATGGCCTAGACTAGTGGCCTAAACGTCAGAATAAAATAAATAATTTTGGCTAAGTTTGGAAAATTGCTCGCTGTGGATAATATTCGCGCCTCCCTAGGGAGGTGCGCCTCGACATTTTGGAAAACGCTGACCTAGAGTTTTGACATTTTTTACACTTATTTAAGTCCCATGACAATGCGATAATTGATATATCTCATTTTTTTACCTCAATTAATTTAAAAATGGCGGCGATAAAAAAAGGAGGGAAATCAAAATTTCTCCTATTTTCAAATACAAATTATCTTATTGTATCTATAGCCTATATCTATATCTATATCTATACTATTATATAAAAGACAATCTTTTTTCTGTCTGTCTGTCTGTCTGTCTGTCTGTCTGTTTGTAACGCATAGACTCCGAAACTACTGGACCGATTTTCATGGAGTTTTTTTTAATGGGTAGGGAATTTTCGGGGGTGGTTTTAGGCTATCATTATATCGAATTAGGGGTAGGGAACCCCCCCTTTTGGGGGTTATCAATTACCCCATAGCAAAGCATTGGAAAACAGGATCTAACTCGCTTTACGAAAAATATATTTATCAAATCTTTAAAATGAAAAATAAAAACTCTTCCTCCCCTAACAATTCGACATTTGAAAAGATTTTTCCGCTCTGCGCCCCCCCCCCTAAATTTTATTTTTTTATTTTTCATTCGATTTTAATAAAATTTAAAATGTTGCTTTCTTAGGGTGTAAATAATTGAAAAATGGTATTTTAGACCTCAGAAAGTTCAATCACCCCCCTGACCCCCCTAAAATTTATTTTTCATTCGATTTTAATAAAATTTAAAATGTTGCTTTCTTAGGGTGTAAATAATTGAAAAATGGTATTTTAGACCCCAGAAAGTTCAATCACCCCCTGCCCCCCCCCTGAAATTTATTTTTTATTCGATTTTAATAAAATTTAAAATGTTGCTTTCTTAGGGTGTAAATAATTGAAAAATGGTATTTTAGACCTCAGAAAGTTCAATCACCCCCCTGCCCCCCCCCTGAAATTTATTTTTCATTCGATTTTAATAAAATTTAAAATGTCGCTTTCTTAGGGTGTAAATAATTGAAAAATGGTATTTTAGACCTCAGAAAGTTCAATCACCCCCTGCCCCCCCCCTGAAATTTATTTTTCATTCGATTTTAATAAAATTTAAAATGTTGCTTTCTTAGGGTGTAAATAATTGAAAAATGGTATTTTAGACCTCAGAAAGTTCAATCACCCCCTGCCCCCCCCTGAAATTTATTTTTCATTCGATTTTAATAAAATTTAAAATGTTGCTTTCTTAGGGTGTAAATAATTGAAAAATGGTATTTTAGACATCAGAAAGTTCAATCACCCCCCTGCCCCCCCCTGAAATTTATTTTTCATTCGATTTTAATAAAATTTAAAATGTCGCTTTCTTAGGGTGTAAATAATTGAAAAATGGTATTTTAGACCTCAGAAAGTTCAATCACCCCCCTGACCCCCCTGAAATTTATTTTTCATTCGATTTTAATAAAATTTAAAATGTTGCTTTCTTAGGGTGTAAATAATTGAAAAATGGTATTTTAGACATCAGAAAGTTCAATCACCCCCCTGCCCCCCCCTGAAATTTATTTTTCATTCGATTTTAATAAAATTTAAAATGTTGCTTTCTTAGGGTGTAAATAATTGAAAAATGGTATTTTAGACATCAGAAAGTTCAATCACCCCCCTGCCCCCCCCCTGAAATTTATTTTTTATTCGATTTTAATAAAATTTAAAATGACGCTTTCTTAGGGTGTAAATAATTGAAAAATGGTATTTTAGACATCAGAAAGTTCAATCACCCCCCTGCCCCCCCCTGAAATTTATTTTTCATTCGATTTTAATAAAATTTAAAATGTTGCTTTCTTAGGGTGTAAATAATTGAAAAATGGTATTTTAGACCTCAGAAAGTTCAATCACCCCCCCTGACCCCCCTGAAATTTATTTTTCATTCGATTTTAATAAAATTTAAAATGACGCTTTCTTAGGGTGTAAATAATTGAAAAATGGTATTTTAGACCTCAGAAAGTTCAATCACCCCCCTGCCCCCCTGAAATTTATTTTTTATTCGATTTTAATAAAATTTAAAATGACGCTTTCTTAGGGTGTAAATAATTGAAAAATGGTATTTTAGACATCAGAAAGTTCAATCACCCCCCTGCCCCCCCCTGAAATTTATTTTTCATTCGATTTTAATAAAATTTAAAATGTTGCTTTCTTAGGGTGTAAATAATTGAAAAATATATTAATCAAATATTTAAAATAAAAAATAAAAACTCTCCTCATAATTAATTAAAATACATTTATCTGGACAACTCTTAGTCATATCCCGAGACGCCGCCCGCCAGGGGCTTAGCGGGGTAGGGTTGCCGAAGGCAACCCTACCGCAGCTAGTATATGTATATAACTCATACGTATTAATATTTTATTATAAAAACTAAAAAGAGTTAAATAAAATAATATAAAAAAAAAAATTTAAAAACAACGCTTTTATAAATGTACTAAAAGAGAAAAATAATTATGTATAATTTCTTTAAAATTATATTAAAAATTAATATATGTTACTAAAACTAAAAGCGTTGGGCGCGCAAATTAACAATCTCTTGCAATTTGCATTGCAGAGGATCAACTAACCTTAATTCGCCGATACTTGAATCAAAAAATAAAAATAAAATACATATAACCAAGTATTTATTAATTTAAATAAGCGAAAAATAAAAATAAAATAATCTAACTAAAACATTTGAGTCACTTCAAACTCTTTTGCCTAACTACCCGCCAAGTCTATGGTATGAAAATGTATTCATAAAACACATAATAGGCCTATTTATACAATTAAAATTTGCAAATCCCGCGCCCAACGCTTTTAGTTTTAGTAACATATATTAATTTTTAATATAATTTTAAAGAAATTATACATAATTATTTTTCTCTTTTTAGTACATTTATAAAAGCGTTGTTTTTAAATTTTTTTTTTATATTTAATATTAATAGGTACGAAGGGGCGTTTTGAGGCTTCCCATTCAACAGCTAGGTGTATTGGTTGCATATTTTCAAGGCTGAAATTTCTAGCCACTACTTGTGTAGTGTCGCTCGCTATACTCTTACATCTATTTTGACAAAGATTATTTTTAAAAAATTAGAGAACACCAACCGTGCTTGCTTTCTTATCAAAATACAGAAAATTAAAAATATCAAGCAACCTCTCTAAACAAATGAAATAATGGAATGGAAAAGAACAAGTACAGGTGCAGCAAATGAAGAGAGCCTTGGATGCTAAATGCCGAAAAAGGAGACGTTTCGGACAAAATTTATTTGTCCATCTTCAGTCCTCGCTACAAAAATATACAAATTTTAAATAAACAACACGGTTGCGAAATTCAATTACAATGGATCTTACTTGGCTTATAAATTAATTAGGCACAAAGTTGTCATTGTTGTTTTGGCACGAATTTGTGCGCATGTATATTTTTTATAAAAATAGGCGAGTGTCAATGTTTCGTGAGTGTCTATAAGATAATGAAATTATTTCTTTTTAATACTAATATAAATTCAAATCGTTTGTATTATCTTTTTCTACTAAATTCACATTAAAAATAGTTTTATTTTTATTTTGATTAGATTTGAATTTCTATTAGTATTAAAAAGAAATAATTTCATTATCTTATAGACACTCACGAAACATTGACTACTCGCCTATTTTTATAAAAATATACATGCGCACAAATTAGTGCCAAAACAACAATGACTACTTTGTGCCTAATTAATTTATAAGCCAAGTAAGATCCATTGTAATTGAATTTCGCAACTGTGTTGTTTATTTAAAATTTGTATATTTTTGTAGCGAGGATGGAAGATGGACAAATAAATTTGGTCCGAAACGTCTCCTTTTTCGGCATTTAGCATCAAAAGTCTCTTCATTTGCTGCACCTATACTTGTTCTTTTCCATTCCATAACATCAACAGCAACTTCTCTTCGAATTATAAATGAAATAATTTTCAACAAGATTTTTAGTTTCTGTTGATGTGTTATCTAAGTATTTTTAATGACACACTTTAGTCTTTAGCAGCCGCAAGGTTAATTAAGTATTATTAGTTTATTTAAGGCATTTAAGTTATATTATATTATAGGGTATTTTATTCACATATCTTTGAAATTTTTTATTTTTTATTATAATGATGAAATTAAATTTTGTTATTTGATTCTCATGACTAGGGCTCGGATTTATAGGCACTAAAAATCTTTAAAATAGGCAGGCAACTAAGCACTAAAAATTATTAAAATAGGCACTTAAAAAGGCATTTATTGTAAAAATAGGCACTTAAAAGGCATTATTTAAGAAATAATATAAAAAATTTAAAAAATTGATGTCTTATTTTTGGAAACAAAGATAAAACAATTACCTCCTTTGCACAAAGATGGCTGAATGAGGGCGGAGGGGGTGAAGCCCAACTGGGGCGCCGTTTTTCGTTCGACCTTTTTTTTTTTTTTTTTTTTTTTTTTTTAGTATTCGAATCTAGTTCGATTTTTTTTTGTAATTTTTCTCCGGATTTGTGATATAAAATGAATTTATTGTGAAATTTCAAAAAAAAAAGCCGAAATTGGCTTAAAATAGCCTATTTTAAGTTAAAAATACATAAAATAGGCACTAAAAAAGGCATTTATAGATGGAAATAGGCACTAAAACCTGAAATCGCCCAAAATAGGCATTATAGGCACTAACAAATGCCTCTTATTTTATTCAGAATTTCATGAAACGTATACATATCATATTGGCCTAAATTTTAAGCCATAAATTAAAAAAAGGCAAATAGGGCGAAATCCGAGCCCTATTCATGACTTTTTAAACTTTTTATCGATTTCTTTTAAATCATATTGTAATAACATTTCTTTATATTCATTTTCGAAATTCCCATATAGCCTACCCGCAAAAAAGTGATTGACCATGACAGAAAAACTTGCTCTAGAATAATTATTAATTTAATTAATTTAATTTTTAAAGTAGCACCAGACAAGGTTTTAATCATAGAGTTGTTATTAATATATAAACATATTCTAATGAGCATACTACATCTATGTAGAGTAAGGTGGGGCAAAAGTCCGCAGTTTTTCTTTGGGAATTTTTTTGACCTTCCTATGAAAGATACAATAAAAATAGGAACATCCCTGAAAGCCTGGTTAATTGGCTATCTTACATAATTTTTTTGGTTTCCAATTCTGTAGCATAAGAGTAGGAGAGGTATTTAAACAAAAATTTTCATTTGCGGACTTTTGCCCCACCGAGGGGGTAAAAGTCCGCACTAACTGAGCAAAAGTCCTTAGGTGCAAATAATTGCCCCTGCAGCGAACAACCGTCACGAACCAGAGTATAAAAAGACTTAATAAGAAATGCATTAGGTATAGGTATGTTTTATGTATTTATTTTATTTATTAGAAATACACAATAGGCCTTATAACAATTAGTCTCCAGTAAGATTGAAGTTCATAATCTGCATAAACATTTCGGGTCGTGGTCGTTTCCCTAGGCTCATTAATCCGATAAAATACTTGATAGGGGTATTAGAAACCCAGAAACTACTAGGTGGGGGTATTAGAAACTCGAATACCATTGGGTGACATTTGTTCCATTGGAGATCCATTGGGCCTTTTGCCCCGTCGAGGCCGCGGACTTTTGCCCCATTTAGCTATTTTCACCGAAGTGTTACAAAAAAATTTTATTGTTAACTGTAGAGGAAAAAATCTGGTGTGACTGGCGCACAGCACACAACTTTCTCTTACCTTCGGTAATCGAAAGTTGTGTTCTGTGCTTGTCACACCAGATTTTTGTGTCGACATGTATTTAGTTTCCGCCAATATATTAGAAATTTAAGATGTCAAAATTATAAACATGGGAAAATATTTATATTTTGTTACCATGGCAACCATTTCTCCTATCTTTCCTATGAAGCACAAGAGTAAAGTGTGCTTCAAACAATTTTGAGGGCAAAACGAGAATATACATTTGAAAGAGCATCTAAAAAATAATTGATTTTTGAATTTTAATCAAAATCGTTAGAGCGAATTTTGAGAAAATCGAAAAAAACTGAAAAACTACATCAGTAAAGTACTAGTACTCTTTGGCCGATTTTGATTAAAAGCTTATTTTCACGCTCCCGGGAGGTGTTTAACTTAAATATAAAATTTCAACCTCCTAGCTCAATTCCTTCATGCTTAAAATTGAACACACACACACACACACACACAGACACACAGACAGACACACAGACAGACAGACCATGTCGCGAAAACCACTTTTTTGGATACAGGGGACCTCAAAACGTAAAGATCCATCAAAATCTCGACATCGAATTTTTGACATGAATCCAATACTTTCTCTCTCTATATATTAACATATATATAGAGGTAAGAGAAAGTAAAAAAGGTTTTAAAATATTTATTTAGGGTTATCAGCTTGCCAATCAAAGACATTAGACAGTTAGAAAAGTGCATGCTGGTACATGTTGCAACCATGAGAATTTCCATAAATATTAGATGGAAGGTGACAAAAACATAAATTTGCTCATTGTTAACAATCGGCTTCAAACACGTTATTGAATTTCGAATCATCATCTGTTCTTGTTGTTACCAACCTAACAAAGTTGTTTAGAACAACGCAAAGTCTACCGGGGATTTTAAAATGAGGATTCGGACTTTTGCCCCCGTGCGGACTTTTGCCCCACCTTACTCTACATATTTTATATTTTTATATAGGTCCTATAATTTTGTATGTTTTTTATATAACAACTCTATCTGCATCTCACAGGTGTATTCGAGTAGTTTCCAAACTTTATGTTACAACGCCTCCCTTAAAAGTATTTAACCATATGACGCCCCCCCCCATTTTTGTAAAATAATAAAAAAAATAAAAAAATATAATTCTAAAAAATATAAATTTATTTTAAGGCGAAGTCAAAAAACATTTCAAGACATATGCAGCCCAAATTATTACTTTTATATTCATATATTTCGATAGACCCTCTCCTGCCTGGCTGCACTCCTCTCTTTCATTAATCTAATCGTTGGACAGGCACTTCTCACATCACCATGTTTAATAAACAAATTTCTTTTAAGGGATTGAAACGGATAAAATAAGTTATACTAAAATATTTTTATTTAACTCCTTAAAGAAAACAAATTGTCTCTTTGTTACTTTATTTCTGCTTTACTAATCCCTCTTGCGGACAAAAAGTTTTGGATCCTCTTGCCTTTAAAGATTCCTTATTGAAGGGGGCCCAGAGTGTTAAAAGTTAATTCCCCGAGTAAAAATCAAGGGATTTACACGCCCGCAGCAGGTCTGCATAGTGAACCTTGAGAGACACACAGGGATATACACTTCCACACCAGGGACACACAGAGATACACACCCGCACCAGGGACACACATTTTTCTTCTGGTCACTTTCGATTTACTGTGTGTGCCCCTGGTGCTGGCGTGTGTATTCCTTGTGTGTCCCTGGTACATTGGGAGAATATATCCTACTTTGCCCTCAGGGCTCACTATGCAAACCTGCTGCGGGCGTAATCCCTCTATCATTTTACTCGGGTCTAAAATAAAAATACATAGCTTTTAATAATTCTAATGTTAGAATAGAAAATATTCCTAAACTCTATTAGTATTATTATTTATATTCCTCCACTAGATATACAAATGGATTTGAAAAATAAATATTTGAACTTAGTTTTTTACTTTCTCTTACCTATGTATATATGTAATATATATATAGAGAGGAAAGTATTGGATTCATGTCAAAAATTCGATGTCGAGATTTTGATGGATCTTCACGTTTTTGAGGTCCCCTGAATCCAAAAACTGGTTTTCGCGACATGGTCTATCTGTCTTGTGTGTACTGTGTGTCTGTGTGTGTGTGTGTGTTGAATCCTAAGCATGAAGGAATTGAGCTATAATGGCTTTGAAATTTTTATATTTAAGTTTACACCCCAGGACCGGGAAAATAAACTTTTAATCAAAAATCGGCCAAAAATTACTAGTATTTTTACTGATGTACTTTTTTCGGTTTTTCGATTTTCTCAAAATTCGCTCTATTCGAATTTGATTAAAATTCAAAAATCAATTATTTTTTAGATGCCCCCTTTCAAATGTATATTCTCTTTTTGCCCTCAAATTGTTTGAAGCACACTTTACTCTTGTGCTTCAAAAGGAAAGATAAGGAGAAATGGTTGCCATGGTAACAAAATATAAATATTTTCCCATACTTATAAATTTTACATCTGAATTCAAATGTTCCGTACTGTCGGGAACTAAATCCATGTTGACACAAAAAATCTGGTGTGACAAGCACAGTACACAACTTTTCGATTACCGAAGAGTAAGAGAAAAGTTATTAGTGTGTCTGGAAGTCTACCAGAATTTTTATTTATTGTTTCACCTAAGCAAGTAGTCAATTGATGACAATGAATAATTTCTAATGCACTTTCTAAATTTCTATATTTTGGAAACACTTAATAAATATTAGATTTAAAATAAAAATGAATATAATTAAATACTAAAATTCCTTTTGTTTGTTGCTGGTGTTGGTATAAATAATGATGATGATTCAGATGATTTCTAGATCACTTTCGAGCGTGATTGACCAATTTGCCTTTTACTTGGAAACAGTTGCAATCGTCAGTAGCGAAAGAAAAATGCAAACTCAATTATCAAAACAAAAATTATTTTATATAAAAAAAAGAGGATTCTTATTTTTCACAATAAAGATTTTAATTTGATGAGCTACCTGTTTAGGGCGAAGGTCCGAACAAACAGAATTAATCTGATAAAATTTGTATACTTTTTATTTCAATTGAATCATATAGATTCTTGTTTCATGATCTTAGGGTCGTTTCCTTCCTAATTTAAATAAAAAAGTAATAATTGGCCAGCATTTAAAGAAAATAAATATTGTTCGATTATTATACATAAACAGTTCGTCAAGATAAAGCCAGAACATTTTCAAATAATTAGATAATTATTAATTACTTCATAGAAAAAATTTTTTATTATTATTAGTTCATTAAGAAAAGTCATTATAGTTAACTTAATAATTAATTCATTATATACAGTATTTTTACTTTCTCGTACCCTATATATGAAATATATAGGAGAGAAGATATTGCGATCATGTCAAAATTCGATGTCGAGATTTTGATGGATATTTTTGAGGTCCCCTGAGTCCAAAAAGAAGTGGGTCCCGCAAATTGGTCTGTGTGTGTGTGTGTGTCTGTGTGTGTGTAACGATTTTTAGCATGAAGGAATTGAGCTACCGGATTGAAATTTTATATTTAACTTAGGTACCTTTGAAGAATCTCAAAATAAACTTTTGAACAAAATCGGCCAAAAAGTACTAGTACTTTACTGATGTACTTTTTCAGTTTTTTTTCGATTTTTCTCAAAATTCCCCTCCAAGGATTTTTTTAAAATTCATAAATCAATTATTTTTTAGATGCTACTTAAAATGTATATTCTCATTTTGCCGTTGAAATCTTCTGAAGACCACTTTACTCTTGTTCTTCATAGGAAAGATAGAAATGGTTGCCATGGTAACGGAATTTAAAATCTTTTTCTTTTTATTAGATTAAAAATCAATTATTATTTAAATTCCCATTTTTTTTTAAATTTATTTGTTGTCTTTAATTGTTTCAAAGAAAACATATATGTCTCTCTCTCTCTCTCTCTTGGTTATATGTTTTTCATAATTACCTCATGGACCAACACATGATATATATAATTCTTTATTTATTAATTGCATAATTGAGTTAATTTCTCAAAACGTCCATCTAGATCGCGCCTCAGCAGCAAAAATCTGAACGCTTGATTAGAGCGGCGTTTCTCTAGTAGACTGAAATCAGCGATCTATCATAATTTAAATGTTTATCACGAGTTTAGAAGTATTTTTAATCATTTAATTTATTGAAAATAATAATCCTGAACTAATTAAATAAATATTTAAAAGCATTACTGACCTTAAAAAAAATAGAAAAAGAAATATAAATAATTTGATCTGATGACATGTGAGAAATTTTTTAGAAGGCAAAGTCATGGAAGAGATAAAAAGAGACGCGCCATTCGCTTACACGTTGTCAATGGAGCAAAGACAAAGGAATCGAGCTTCTCGATTTTATTACTTCTTTTGAAAAAATTTATTATAATTTATATAAAAATAATCAAATATGAATTATTCTATTCAAAAAAAAATTAAATTAAATCAATATATCAAATATATTTGAAAACAATTTGTGAAATGTCAGATTCTTTCTCATAGGTGCCAAATTTGAAATTTTCTTTTAA
>JAKCPI010018490.1:0-15483 GCA_023213315.1 Euborellia annulipes
TTTTTTTTTAATGCAACGCAGTGGCAAGAAGAAAAGAATAGCAGCTATCAAGAACATTGTAAACAAGCAATGGCAAAACGTGGCTCAACCCCTGGATGGGTGGTCGATGCTGTTTTTTGCAATTCTAGGCGATTTATAAGGAAATCCCATTCACACCCTTCTTTATCCCCCCCGCCCCGAATAAGAGTATTAGATCAAACTTTCACTTTGCAAATAGAGAAATCTAATTTAAAATTTGATTATATCTAAATAAAATGGCGAATGAGTGAATCAAGGTTAGTAAATCGAAAACACTTCTAAGAATGTAAGGTGTATTCTGATTTATTGAGGGGGTGAGGCCTTTCTAAAGAAGATGATTTGAGTGGGGGTGGCATGCCAAAGAACTCAAGAGGTGGGCGATGTGGGGAGGGGGAGGGTGGTTTCTTTCTCTCTCTTCTCTTCACTTTTTGCTTTATCTGCTCTACGGACGCCAATCTCGTCCCAACAGGCGCTTATCAAAATTCCATTTTTCGTGCTGGAGAAAGGACCCTTGTCCGCCCATCTGATATGGAAAAAAATATTGGCCTTCTTTTGAATAATCTAGTTAAAAAGACTCTTTTGTTTTATAGGTTTTTTTTTTTTTTTTTTACTTTTTTTCAAATGAAAAGCCAATTGAAAAAAGTTACGAAAAAAATAAAAAGATCAAAAGATAAGAATAATTAAAAGTAAAATGGAAATTTTTCTTATCATTTCTTTAGGCCAGCACACTTGCAGTGTATATGGAGAAAAGAAAGAGATTTAATAGAGCCTAAGTAAAGTTTTAGATAGTTTTTAATAAAATTTTTGTTGCTAGACGACAATAACAATAACTAACAGTAGTACAGGAAGTTTTTAATACTGCTTCTTTCATCTCCTGAATTCAACAATAACTAAGTTCACCCATCGAGTTGTTCAAAATTTTACTGCCTTCTTCAGGGTAGAATATTAGTGTATCCTATAAAAGACCAACTTCCGCTTATCCCTGAGAGTATTATTAAATTACTCTAATGGTGGCTCTCCCCCAAGGGGGGGGACAAGGGGGGGGGGGGGTATAGGGGCCCCTCCCTTGAAATTGGAAAAAAATCTTTTTTTTTTAAAAAAAAATTTTTATTTAAAATTATTTATATTAAAATTTTAAAATAAAATTTGTGGATTATTTATTTTTTCAAAAAATTTTACAAAATGCTTTTTTATTTTCCAAAATTTAAAAAAATAGTGTGCTGTGGAAGAGTCACACCAGATTACCCCCCCCCAAAAAAAAATTTGGGACCCCCTTGCTCACCACATAATCTGGGTATTTGGTCTATTGTTGGGTATACTATATCCACCTCAACAACTGAAGGAGGCAGTGACATTTTTTAACAACCCCTGTCTTGAAGATGGTTGACTTTTAGTCTTCGAAACGTTGACAAAGAAAAAAAAAAAATAATTCGGGCCGACATATGTCTTCTATTTTATTTATCATCTAATGACAAAATATTTTGCTTAATGCCAACGCTCAATGGCAAAACATTTTGCCTAATCGGTGTGAGTTGGCATTGAGCAAAACGTTTTGCTCTTTTGTCCGGAGAAGAGCAACAGTTACCACAATCGTTACGGTTAAGCGTTGCCAAGTACGGTGAAAGTTCAACAATCCCCCCCTCTTTTTGGTAGTTTTCTCCCCCTCCCTCCTCTCCCGTCGTCTCGGGTTTTGCATGTTTTTTTTTTTTTTTTAAATTTTTTTGTAAAGGGTTTATAAAAAAATCTCCCCCCACTTTTTTTTTTTTTTCTTTTAATGGGGGAGAATGGGTAAAAAAAAAAAAACCCGAGCAATCACCATGTGGAACGTCCCCCGGTAGCCATTGGTATTTTGTATTTAAATTATATAAATAATTAATAAATGACCTCAATAGCCGAATAGGGTTTAAAAAAAGACAAGAATTAATAACCAAATAAATTATAGACCGAAAGACATTTGTTTGATGAGACATCGAACGATTTGTGGTTGTCGGGTGCCCACGCGGCATGACCCACACACGATCACTTCATATGTGAACCTCAACTTCCTAGATACGTCGCAATAGAACCATCGGAGGACTGACTTGATTTAGAATTATGAAACCATAACTCTCAATAGTAGGCTTCTCAGCACTGTCTTCTTAAATAATTAATGACAAAGTCGGCGGTTGGGGGAGGAGGGCCGGCCCCATTTGTAGCCAAGATGACGTCAATTAAATTCTAAAAAATTTGCTTACGTCACTCCCGAATTAGAATTGGACGACCAAATATTAAGGACAACTGAGATTTTCAGGCCGAAACAAAGCGACTAATCATCATTAGAAACGGTCAAAGGGATATTGACTTTTTTATTTTTGCAAAACAAAATGAATTCCTTTACAAGAATCAAGACTTGCATTTAAATAACGCGTTAAAATGTCTGACCTCTGAGAATTGCGATCAATCAAGCAAAAATTACCTAAAAACGTTATTCCCAAGAACTAATATTGTATTAACTATCACTCTGAGTTGAATAACAAGTAAAAACAAACTTATTAATTAGTCATGATTTAATAGGAACTTATGCATACATAATACAAGGCAAATGAAGATTGACGGACTGCAAATTGTAATGCGACTAACAAATTGTAAGAGAAAACAAAACACAAGAGAATAAATTAATTTTTAACACTTCGTAATAACAACAACACATTTCATTTTTTTTTTTTTTTTTTCTTAAAACCTCGTTTGGTTTGTTTATATAATTTATTTTAAGTCAGAGCTGTTAAGGAAACAATTGAAAACTTATTTTTATATTACTGTACTCTGAGATGAAACCTTTAATAATCTACGTACCATGGCGAACATAAACATTTGCACCCTAACAGGTTTGAAATACGCTGAGGGTCTTTTTGGATAGACCATAAACCATCCCTTTGGGCCATAGATAAATTTTAAATAAAACATTTGCGAATTCCTCTTCTAGACACCGAAAAAAACTTAAATTTCAATTTTTAGCTTTTAATGTTTGCTTTTTTTTTAATTCCAAGGGCCTACAGGGATTGGAGAAAATAAAAAAACCTCAAAATATGTGTACTTTCTTTCAGTTTTTGGCTTATATCTCGTAAACTAAGCATATTTTGTGCACCATAATAAATAAGAAAGAGTATAACATTTCAATGATAAGATAAAATTAATAAAAAAGTTGAAATTCTATTAATTTGATTAATAATACCTAGCTCAGGTAAATTCACACAGACACTGCATATGTAGCGGTGAGTCAATTGGGCTGCCTAACTAGTAGGCGTCTTTCAAACCTGTTAGGGTGCAAATATTTATGTTCGCCATGGTATTTAGTAATTATCAAAGATAAAACTAATCGTTAATTAGGGGTGGTTGCTTCACATCTAATAAACTAGTTTATCCCTCGGATAAGCTAGTTGACTATGACTTTCGAAACATTTTTTTCACATTTAGTTAAGCTAATCATATGATTAAATAAGAGCCCAGATTGATTTTAAAAAAGTAATTAATTATTTTAATTTTTAATCTTCTTCTTTTCTCGAGTTATTCCCGCGTTGCGGGGTTGGCGGCTTTTTTCCTCCAATCCCCTCTCATTTGTTTTTGCGGCCGGAAAGGATAGAACAGGCCGGCCCATCACACGGTCTGACAGCTGTGAAAATATAGAAAGAAGAGACAGACATAAAGGACAAAGCTCGGGGAGCTCGTGGTCGCCATCCACGTACCCACAAGAGGAGGACCTCTGACCGAAATTATTTTAATTTTTAATCAATTTTATAAATGATGCCTTTATTAAGTTGCTAACTTCAAAACTTTCCTTATACCTCAGATAGCTAATTATAAGTGAAAAAACCTTTTTAAATACTAAGGCAATTAGAACTCTGATGCCGGGTTGCAAGAAAACAGTTCTGTAAATGTTTAAAAGTCTGTTAGTAAACATCGCTTTGGGCTTTAAAATTATAGGCTGTTGCTAAAGCAGCTTTAAAGGAACGGTTAACTATTCCCTACTGTTAAGATATATAGATAGAGGCAAAACGATTGGGCCACCGAAAATGACAGCTTTCTATGTAGTTGGCCATTTGACCGCAAGGGCGCATTGTCAAATTGTATAATTTATAATAGTACCAAAATTATAAAATAAATAAAAATACTAATTATATTTGTATTCTTTAAATTAATATTAGGTTACAAAACAAAAAATGTTTAAATATTTAAATATCGTAAAATAAAAATAATAAATATCTTGGTAGATCTGGCTGTCAGATGTTAAATTATAAAGAAACTGGGAATATACTATAACCTCACTTTTTCTCTTCGTCAGATGAATATCTATAATAATTAATAATATCGCTTAATTCGTTTCAGAAACTAAAAGAAAACTCAATTAAATTAATGCATTTATATCTTACCCTCTCCCGTGATAATATAGTCACCAAATTCTTATTTATTTCAATGAAACAAATCAGGTTAGTGGATACTTTATAGTTTAAAGCTCCGATTTTCAACCTTTAGTTTAAATACAGCTTTTAGGAACCAATTAGCTTTAAATACGTTCTTGCAACCCAAAATTATTTAGCGGAAGGTTTAAACCAACAAAAGCGTTTAACGAACCGTTAAATACGTTCTTGCAACCCGGCATGAAACTGTCAATAACTGTACAGAATACAGGCGCTAAGCAATCAATTATAGAATTTATTTTTTTTGAATACTCCTACAAGACCTGCAGGATCTACCAGTAAACTTCCAGATAAAAATCGATTAAATTTTCTTATATTTTCAAATGGTTGGATGAGAGAAAATTTATCCTGAGGCACTATAATCCAACAAAATTTCCCAAGACCAATACATCCCTCTTTTAAAAGACAGCCATTAAAATAAAAATCCCATATCACAATCTAATTACTTGGGAATTAATAATGAATTAGATTTCCAGAAGACATCGTCATGACTCGAGCGAGATATTTTACAAGAAATTCAATTTAAATTAAAAAAAAAAAAAGGATAACAAATTACACATATCAAATGGTTTTTTTTCCCACTTGTAATTTGTTGAAATCCAGTTAATTGGTAAATTAATTTGGGGAATTTTTTTCTGGTCACTCGAATTGGGTTAACATTGTCCAAGGATTTAATTATTAAGATGGACATCGTTTAATTAACGTTGAAGAATTGGACGTTTGGAATTTTTATGCAACCAGAGAAGAGAAAGAGGGAAGAGGAATTGCCTATCATTTAGGGGTATTTTGAATTAGCATAGGATCATTACTCGGGGAAAATAAAAAATACTAGATCAGGGAAAGAATTTTTACTTATTTTTTTTTTAAACTAATAAAATAAAATAATAATACTGCCACTTCAATAGAGTGTCGTCCGAATAAGAAAGGCACAGTGGTAAAGCAGTGGTTTCCAAACCCAAATCGTGTATCGGACAAATATGAAGCAGTATTTTTAACGTTTTAACGTTACTTTTAAAGTTTTGTTTGACAAAATTAAACCAGAGATACAGTCTGAAATTTTTGTTTTAGTGTAGTATCACCATAGATAATAGAGAGTATCAATCAATTTTTCTTTCTCAATACTTGTCAATCCAAATTCATCTTCTTCCTCGATAAATGGATTCTGTATATATGCAAATTTTGTAATTTTTTTTGCCCCCCCCCCCCCCCCTCCTAGAAAAAGCTGGAATTACGCCACTGGACTTTGTAACGGGTCACAAAGACAAAACTTAAAAATTATTCAGGATTCACAGGGACTTTGCAGCCAGGAGATGAAATAAAAAAATCTTTTAATTTCTATTTGTCGACGTTTAGGTCGCCAATCACGCCCTTCATCAGGGCAAATATTGTCAATTATACACGATCTTAGGTATTTTAATATTTATTGCGATTAAATTCAATTTCTTTTTACTTTGATATGATTTTTTTGAATAAGAGACCTCTGAGCAGCAAGCAAATGATAATATTTTTGTACATATCAAAGTAAAAAGAAATTGTAATTAATTGCAATGAGTATTAAAATACCTAAGATCGTGATAATTGACAATATTTGCCCTGATGAAGGTCGTGATTGGCGACCGAAACGTCGGCAAATAGAAATTAAATAAAAGATTTTTTATTTAATCTCCTGGCTGCAAAGTCCCTGCGAATCCTGAGTAAATCTCCACAGCCATAAAACATCCATTCAAAAATTATTATGAATAAAGTTTTTTGTTGAAATATTTACATTTTTGCGTTATATCCGCTAGATTTTTGTTAGAATAATAATACATAAAAAATTTTTGAACATCTTTTATTTTTTTAATAATTTAAATAATTTACACAATGTTTTGAAAGAAAAATATTAAAAAAAAAAAAAGTTTAGAAAACACTGTCGGCCTTAGTTTGGATAACTCGTGTTCGTTAATCCAATTGATGGATTTTTTAAAATTTTGTGGAATGCTTTTATTGGAGAAAAAAAGGATTATGCCCGTACCCGTGGCTCAGTGAGAATTAGCTTCTCAAATGTCTAGTGTCTCGGGTTCGTTTCCCGTCCCAAGCGAAAAATTTATTTCATTTAAATTGGATACCAATCATTTGAAATAAAAGGCATGCATAGATGCAGAAAAAGACCTTAAATAAAAAAAAAAAGGATTATTTCTGACTCAATGATCAAAAATGATGATTTGAAACTGATATTTATAAACAGGATAATTCGTTAAGGGCATTAATTAAATATCGTTGATTTTCTTCTTTTTTTATTCTCTCATTAATATTCATTCCACTTTCATTCAATCAATGCATAAAAAATGTTATTATCTATTTATAATACATATTATATTTAAAAATATCCCAAAATAAAAAAGACCTCTAAAAGCGTTTGGTACTAAAATAGTTTTTTTTTTTTCTTTTTGTAACTGGGGCGAATTTTTTTTTATATTAATTGTAAACAGAGATTTAATTTTAAAATGGTGGAGGAAATTTCTCAATTATTGATTGAAGAAAATTTTTTTATCCTTTTCTTCAATATTTGCAGTCATAACTTAGCCTATCTTGATCATTACTTGCTGATTGGGACCTCTCTATTGTTAATTGAATTAGGGTGATTTATAAAATATGTAGGAATCATCCATCCCTCTTTTCCCCTTATTCAGGTACGCGATAAAAATTTGAATTGGATACCAGTTCAGGCCTCAGATGCTGAAAAAGCTTTAAAACCAACCATTTATTTTTATCAATATTTAATTTGTTTATATAAATTTGTTTCAGGCGAATTTGACTATACTAAAATATATATTTACAGGCTGCAAATGGACTTACACCACTTTCAAAATTAGCCAACTGTAAACTTCTTTAATTTCAATTTTGAAAAATCAATGTATAAACTTAAAATACGTAAGTTCATATTAATCCAATTTTGTTCAAAAATAATGTCACGATATAAAATAGAAGTAGTATTTTTAATTTTAGACGTTAATTACATTGTTAATATTACAAGATATTCGTAGTATTTACTTAGGCTCTGCATGTTGCAAGTTTTTAAAAATTCATGATGCACCGGGGGTATATAAGGCCATAACTGCTTGATAACTTTATATTAATAATCAGTGGCGTCATTTTAACTTTTTATTGGGAGGGGCCAAATGTCCCCCCCCCCCCCCCCAATGACGCCTATGTTAATAAGTAACTTAACCTTGTAACTCTTGATAAGTAATATAAACAAAATGCAAAACAACAGGCTACTGATATGAACCATCTGCTAACCCCTATCTGGAAATTGGACTTACACCACTTTCATAATCACTGAATGCGCAATTTATTTTACCGAACAATTTTCAATTGTACAAAACATGGGAAATTTTTAAGAAATATACCACTAACTTGTTATACATAAAAAATTTACATTAAATTATCTTATTTTTTTTTTAAATGGACTTGCACCACTTTCAAAATAAACGGTCCATTTATTTATAATTTTTCGGGATTTTGGACGACTCTGGATAATAAATTTAGCTAAGTGTTTCAAATCTAAAAACGAATTTCGAGAAATCTGTTTGAGAATTAGGAGTTTGTGGTTAGCATACATTGACGTACCCCCTGGGGGGTTGGGACCCAAGCCATGACTAGATATTTAAGCTCTATAATACAACAAATTTGATAATTTGCACTAGTGTAATATTTTTCCTATAGTAAATTTTTTAAATATAACTTACTTTGAAAATTTTTTATTTAAATAGATTATACTCTAATATTATGATACAGATTAAATCTGGTGTGAAATTACAACTTTCCTTCCCTTCGGTAAGAGAAAGTTGTCACCGTGCTGGTCACACCAGATTTTTGTGTCGGAATATTTAGTTCCCCATAGCACCAGTAGGGTAGCGGGGATCTGGGGGGGGGGGGGCCAAATCTGTTTTGAACCCGCTCCCTTTCAAGAAACTTAAACTGGAGAAATTTCTTTTAGAATATTATAGTTATAAATAAAAAACAAATAAAAAAAATTTTTTTTTCTTGAAATAAAAAATAATTTTAATACAAAATTCGTAAATATTAGAGATTTTTTCAATTATTTGTAAGTTTTTTTTAGATTTTACTGAATTTATGAGATTAATAAAATAATTATTTAAAAAAAAAATCATTAGGGAAAACAATAGGTATTTTTTTGGTTTTGGAGAAGGTTTGGGGGGGGGCCCCCCCCCCCCCTGAATACCCACTGCATAGCACCTTAGTTTCAAACTTGCATTTTAAATGTTGACTGCTTGAAATAAACTATGGTTATTTTTCAAAATTTTAATCTCATATTTGGACATTTTATACACAATATAGATTCGTAAATAAATACAAAATTTTAAGAATTGGAAAAAAAATTTTAAATGGTAAAAAGTTTCAAATTAACATACAAATCCCTATAGGAAATTAACATTAGGCCATGAGAGAAGGCGGAGAGACAGGCGATAATGTTTGCAAGTGAGAGAGAGAGAGAGATGTTTTCTCCTAAGCAATTAAAGACACAAATAAAATAAAAATAAATGGGAATTTAAATAATAATTGATTTTAATCTAATAAAAATAAAAAGATTTAAATTCGGTACCATGAACAGTTCTATCTTTCCTATGAAGAACAAGATAAAGTGGTCTTCAGAAGGTTTCAACGGCAAAATGAGAATATACATTTTAAAGAGCATCTAAAAAATAGTTGATTTATGAATTTTAAAAAAACCTTGGAGGGAATTTTGAGAAAATCGAAAAAAACTGAAAAAGTACATCAGTAAAGTACTAGTACTTTTGGCCGATTTTGTTCAAAGCTTATTTTGAGATTCTTCAAAGGTACCTAAGTTAAATATAAAATTTCAATCCGGTAGCTCAACTCCTTCATGCTAAAAATCTGTCCACACACACAACACACAGACCAATTTGCGGGATCCACTTTTTTGGACTCAGGGGCCTCAAAACATGTATATCCAGTTAATTGCTTTCAAGGGATGAAGAATTAGGGCGATATCAAATTCAAAAGTAAATGTTTATTTTTTTTTAAGTGACTTTTATTTTAACAAAGAATATTTCCCAAGGTTTCATCTTTAGCCATCCGGCATAAATCACTTTTAATCATTTCTTTTTCGCACCATTTTTTAATCACAGGGTCGATTCGGAGATGTGAATTATTTGTAACACCCAACTTTTCCATTCTCGATAAATAAAACGCCTCGGGGAAATAAATTTTATAAATATCATTATCGTTTAAAAATAACCTTTTCAAACTTGTTGCCTGTTCTAAAACATAAATGTTGATAAATTTTATTTTATTCTGATTAAAATATCCTTCGATAAGTGTAGAGGGCAAATATGGGAGGATTTCCAATTTATTGTTTTTCATATCAATTCGTTTTAGCTTTCGATAATATAATAAATTCTTGTCCGGATCATCGTCGATTGAGTTATTATTCAGGTTAATATACTCGATGCTCGGAGATGTCAATGGAATTCTCGTCAAAAGGTTTTCTTTGATGTGCAGGAACCGAACCCGGACCGCCTCGAAAATGCCGACGCGCGTCAAAGAATTGTTGTTCAGGTTGATCACTTGCAAATTCCTCGGGAAGCCTCGGATCTAGAAACGAATCAAATAAAGCGGGATGGGCTGATTATTTTTTTCTAGAATAAGGGATGAATATTTAAGCGCTATTAATATTAATGCCTCCTCTGAGAGATTTCCCCAAACTTAAGTGGTTCCAATTCGATATTCTAGCCACCTTATTACCTCGACTTACCCCGGGACTCTTTCCTTTGGGGATTTGTCAAAGATAAAGTTTATCCCATCGAAGAGCTCAAAGATAGAATTAGAGGGATAGAGTTGGGCTTCCAAATTACGGTAATTACTTTAAATGTCCAAATTTATGATAAGCTTATATTTTTCTATAATAGCTACTAAATAATGTAAAGTCAAATGTCCAATAAAAGGTGAATTTTTAAACAAAGTTCTTAAAAAATATTCCTCTTGGCGAACTGAATGAAAAAATTTCAAAAATATATTTTATCCCGTTTTATTTATTTTTTATTATTTATTCAAAAATCTATTTATAATAACTAGAGCCCAGATGTTGATGCAAATGCATGTTTGTATAGAAGGTGAATACGTTCCTAAAACTTTGCAGTTATCCATTTCATGCATATTCGATTCGAAAAAACCCTCCCTCTTTGTTGCAATCATTTGGCATTTCATGCACAATGCATGTTTTGTCAATTTTTAACCAAAACAACCCATTTGGATTTGTCATGAAGTTTTTTTACTGTAAGATTATAATACAAGTACATTTAAGAAGTTACTGTAGTATTTGAAATAAATTAGCTACTTATATAACGTTCGTTGGCATGTTAATAATATTTAAATTTCAATCTAGGCTCAAATAAAATAGTCATTAAAAAAAGTTTTTATATTAATATCGATGCATAATAAAACAATTTTTCAAATGCAAATATCTTTAGTTAGATTAGATTTCGTTGAAAATGCAACTTTATATGGCTATGAAATATCAATAAATAGGGGAAAGTAGTCTGTCTATTTTAAATATTATGATTCCGACCTTTGAATATAAAAAAGTAAAAAATTTTCAAATTAATTTATAGAAAATTTTTAAATTATTTATATTATTATTATTTAAGGTCTTTTTAGGCATTTAGGGCCATTTAGACTCCAGTCCTATTTATTTCAAATGATTTCTAGTCAATTCAAATGAAATAAAGGGGGGCTCGCTGGTGTGGCGGGCTAGGGTGTCAACTTCAACAAAGAAGGTCCCTGTTCAAATCCTCGGCGTGCGGGATTTTTTCATTAAATAAAAATATTTATTTAATTTAAACAAATCCTCAAACAGGCGCTGGATTGGAATATTGGATTTCACCACAATAGCTCCCAGGCAACTCTACGAGGAGAGGGAGTTGCTGAGGCATCCAGTCCTGTGGAAGGGACGTAAAGAAGGTTCCCTCTCAGTGATGCATTCTTCGAAAGGAATTTATCTTAAAAAGATAAATTTTAGGGTTATTCTTTTGTTAAAAAGGGTCGTTCGGCTTATTGTCCCCTTTGAAAAAGGTATTTCTCAAACAGACAAGCTGCCATTTGGGCTGCCTAACAATCGGGCTTTAGTCTCAATACTATTGCAATAGATGGTACGTAAACATTTAATCAACCAGGAAATAATGATGTTCTCTGGCTTATGTATTTATTCACTGTTTAGTGATTACGTTGTGAGAGTATCAGTTTCATTAAACTATCATCACATCTCATTTAAACAAGACCAATCAAACGATGAAGAAAAGATAAAAAAAAATTCAAAATGATTTATATTCCTTATCTAAGAATTTTTGAACTAAAGTATTTTTTTTTAATATAAGTTCTTTTTCGGCATCTGAGGCCATTTAGACCCCGTCGCTTCAATTGAAATAAATTTCTTGCCTAACCTTTGCCCCTACCTCTGAGCCAATAGTCAAAGGCTGAACTAAAGTATAATAAGCTTTCTTTTGCTTGCTGGAAGATAGGCAAACCAAATGACAAATTACTATTAAATTTTTTGATCAATCGTCAGCTACTTGGTATTCTAGATTGCTTACCTTTCAGCAAGCTAATTTTCGGAGAAGGCTTGTTGGAAAATATTAATACCCCAAGTATTTATATCAATTTATTAACTAGGTAGCGCTTTGCTTGAAAAAGATGGAATTTTTTCAATCAACGCTCAGATAGAGTGTTCATTAGTTAATATATAGTTTAAGATAGCATATTTGAGAAATGTGTATGTGCCAAGGGCGGAGACAGGGGGGGGGAAGGAGGGAATTCCCCCCCCCCCCCCCCACCCCTCCCTCCCCCCCCGTATGTGCTTATGATTGGATAAAATTTATTATTATTATTAGGGGAATTTTTAATTATAGACCTCATTTTTGTATTAATTATTTATTAAAAATATAAATACTGTACAACGTTTCGACTGATTATTCTGCAGTTATCAAGTACTGTAGCACTTGCTCCGACTCAAATGAACTGAGTCGAAACGTTGTACAGCATATATTTTTAATAAATAATTAATACAAAAATGTGGTCTATAATTAAAAATTCCCTAATAAAAATAATTCAAACCACAAAAGCTTTAATACACAAAATGTATCAAGTTAAATAAGTTGATATGTGGAGTACTGGGATTTAACTTTTTTTTAGAATATATTTTTTAAATTAAAAAATCCAGTCCTTTAACTGCCAATAAAAGTTAAATTAAAAATTTTAATATTATTGATTACGAATCCAAAAAGTTAAACTCACTTCCCTTATCCGTAAGAGATATTTACCTCAAGCTTTGAAATGTTATTGTTGTGTAATTGCAAAATGACGACCTCATCA
This sequence comes from Euborellia annulipes, assembly GCA_023213315.1. NCBI lineage: Eukaryota > Metazoa > Arthropoda > Insecta > Dermaptera > Anisolabididae > Euborellia > Euborellia annulipes. Next base: position 12,867 of record JAKCPI010018490.1, read on the forward strand.
TCAATCGGATGTGGTACCTCTGATAAATTCTTAAGAAAACATTCCTGAGAAGGGCCAACATCAACAGGTTGAAAATAATCGTGAACTCGCCAAGTAGAGTTCTGATTACAACGACAAGAAAGCGGACAGTTGAGGGCTGAGATGTGCAAGAAGAAAAGGAATAACAAGAAGAGGCGTAGCATCCTGACTCCGCCATGTACAGCCAGGCACTGGCGAAGACCTCTGCTTCGTCAGCTGAGCGACGCATAGCATAAGCAATAGCAACAGCAACAACGCAATTCATTTGCTTTGTTCATTACCTGACTCAGGGGCGTATATAGAAATTTTTTTCGGGGGGGGGGGGGGCGAACTCAAAAATTTTTCTGCGGAAATTTTTTTTTTAAGAAACTAAATTTTTTTTCACACGAAATTTTTTGGGCTTTTTGCGGAACCAAAGTTTTCCATCCTGCGGAAAAATTTATTGCGCTGATGTCTGTATTTCCATATTTTGTATGTGTTTGGGAAATTTCGGGGGGGGGGGGCGAGGGAGCCCGGGCCCCCCTTATATACGCCCCTGACCTGACTCTTACGGAAAAACAAAATTATTAATACATTCCTCAAAAGTAAAAATTAAAATAAAAAAGTGAAAAGTTTTGGTGTTTAGGCTTTCTGTGTTTTATTTGTAAAAATTAGCTACAACGTTTTGGTCCTTCATTCTGTGACCTTCTTCAGGTACAATTCAGTTAAGGTTATTATTACATCTGTGACAATCTAATTTGTATTGAGATTCAAATTCAAATTAGATTGTCACAGATGTAAAAACCTTAACTGAATTGTACCTGAAGAAAGCCACAGAATAAGAAATCGAAACGTTGTAATTTTTAAAAATAAACCACAGTTAAACCGAAAACAAAATTATTTTATTTAAAAGTGAAGAGGATTAGAAGATTACTAATATAAAAAAATAAATATTAACCAGGTCGTAAGAACCAAAAAAGGTGTGGCCAGGCTTCCATCTATTGAAATCAATTTTTGTCGCTTGGGACGGACTAACCCCTAGCACAAGAAGCGAGTACTCTGCCACTGTCTTATGGCGCTAACAAGTAAGACAAAAGTATTTAGTGATTAACAATTTCTAGAGTAATAAAAAAAATGAAAATAATCCACTAAACTATTTATTTATTTATCCGATATCATGAGATGGATAAATCCTTTCATCCTGGAACGTAGGCATCCAATATGACCAGCTTGCAGAAGTTATTTTTAAGGATCGCATCTGGAGCTTTTAGTGGAAACCTCCATCAATGAGTCGGTTGTTAAGGAAGAAATAATTTATGCCCCCAAATGGGTGGAGAGTACATTATAAAACTCAAATAATAAACATATTTTGAAGAACAAAGCAAAATTACAAGTGTAAAAACAAATTCTTGTTTTTCAGATAATATATATTCATTTATGTATGATCTCGTAGGATAAAAAATAAAAATAGAATATCAAATTAATAAATTTAAATTTATAACAAGTGAAAATATGAAAATTATTATTTTAATGATATTCAAAAAAAAAATAATGATAAGGAGAGAGTGAGACGATAATGAGATACTTTTCCAAATACACAGCCTCCGAAAAATTGTTTATTAAAAGAACAATGCCGGATGAAACTCGGGTTGCCTAGCGAGGCTCATTAAGTGTCAATGGACCAGAACCAATCCTTGATCTCTCTCTCGCAGGGGGGAGGGAGGGAGAAAGCGAACGAGTCAGCAGCACCAGCATAAAAGGAGGGAATGAGGAGATCTCTCTCTGATGAAAAATTCCTGGATGTTTTATAAGTTTCGAGCATCGGCCGAGAATGTCCGGACAATATCGTCTCCCCATTAGGGATTCAGCCTGGCAGGTCTCCCGAAGGAGGCATAAGTTAGGGTGAATTTAATATTGAGAGAGGAGAGAGCCATTATGGATTGACGGTGGCGTCTTATCCTGGGACGTGCACCTTTTTATTCACCTAATTTGACTCTTGAGCATCTCAACAAGTATCAAGCACTTGTTGAGGCTTTGGAGGATCCTCTTCTTTCAAAGACACTTGTTCGGATAAGAACTCGTATCCTACTAAAGCGACATTAGCCGCTCTTAAGGATAATATTAATTTTTATGAACGAGTAAATTATTACGGATCGATTAAAAGAGGGGAAAATTTTTTTAACAGGCAGTATATGAAAATGGATTCACTTTTATATAAAATATTTGTAATAATACTTTTACAATATTTAGATATCTTTTTTGTCTTTACGGCATGGGAGGGCTTATAAAAAAATGTATATAAATAAATATTTGACGATAACTACAAAGGAAAAACTGTCGAAATCTCTTGAATTCCTTCACCCTCTTATTTCTACCGTATTTTTCCTGGTTGAGATCACTGGTCATAATCTTATGAACACCCCCCCCCCCCCCCCCATTCCCTCTCTCCACTGGCTCAGATAAATTGTGAACACCTGCGTAGAAAGGGCCTTTAATACAACCTATGGACCACTTGCTTCACTTAGTCACTAGTCAACTAGCAAATTTATCGGACCGATAGCAAATCATCGATATATGTTAGTAAACAAGAACATGCTTAACATTCGAGTTTTAAAAAAAT
>JAKCPI010018491.1:0-28506 GCA_023213315.1 Euborellia annulipes
TTAGAATAATTTATCCTTTATATCTTTAGTAATTTTTTACAAATGTTGGCAGCTTCCCCTCTCCATTCTCCTTGGCAATGCCCTTCCCCCTTCCCAACTGTCATTTTTAATCCCAACTTAGCAAAACTTCTAGGTCATTTGGAGGAAGGAAACAAGGCCTTTCTATTCACCAGTTATATTAACTTGTACTCTTGTATTTTTCTCGGTTTTCCTCTCAAATGAGCACAGAAGCGAAACGAAGCAAGATGTCGAATTCGTTGACTCAGTTGAAGAAATATACAACGGTGGTTGCCGACACCGGTGATTTTGAAGGTGACTATTCATTCTTGCCTTTTTTTTAATTTCAAATTTATAAAATAATCAACTTTTTTATTTTTTCGTAGCAATGAAACAATATCTACCGACCGATGCAACCACCAATCCCTCATTGATGCTTTCGGCTGCCAATATGCCTCAATACCGGCATCTCATCGACAAAGCAGTTGAATATGGTCAAAAGGCTAGCAAGTAAGTTTGGGGAATATTTACTATCTCTCACTTAACAATTCTTCTCTAAAGTTATATAGTTTAGTATTTGGAGGAATAAATCGATTTTTTTCCCCAAAGTTCTCTTTCATTTTACATTTGACAACTCAATTTGAAGTGACATTTTACAGAGGTGATTATTTTCCTAAATCCTAAATTTTTTGTCTAATTATACTGCACCTTTTATCAAAATATACTTTATCTCTAGTGAATCAGCAACACTAAATATAGGATAAAAATATTTCTATTCTTAACTCACTAGAGTTTAGAACTTAAAATCTTTATTTAAAATAACTATTTTGCTCTCTACTAATTTATAAAAATCTGGTGTGACATCACTAAGCACACAACTTTCTCTTACCTTCGGTAATCGAAAGTTGTGTTCTGTGCTTGTCACATCAGATTTTTTGTGTCGACACATATTTAGTTTTCCACCGATATATTAGGATACAAGATATAAAATTTATAAACATGGGAAAAATTGTGAAACGATATTTTTTTGATCCGCAATCGAAGAGTTAGTTAAATAGGGCAAGGTGAAGTGAACGTTTTTAAGGGGTTTGGCTCTTGCATATATTGATTGATATTATCTTTAGTATTTCAAAATTTATATTGGAAAATTAAAATTTAATTTTTTCTTCATATATGGCGCTCAGAAGCTTAAAAATTTTTAAATTTCTTTCATTTTTTTGCTCAAAATATCATAACTAGATGGCCTATAAATATTCTAATTACATTTTCAATAATTATTTGATTTTTATATAATTCATTACTATTCCATGATCTATTTAATTCACAGATTAGCCAATTAATAATATATTTTTTGATTTATCGGTTTTTTCCTTCTTTCCAATTGAATAATCTGCCTTTAACTGATAATATTATATAATAGTTATTATATTCAACTAATAGATAATTAGAAATCTTCCATTCTCTTTATTCTCTCTTGTTTCATATATATATATATATATATATATATACAGTATATACCGTATATATAAATTATATCGTAGGGGTGGGCAAACTATAGCCCGCGAGCCGCATGTGTCCCCCGGGCACCTTTTTTTTAAACACTCACACTTTTTTCTCATTCACACTCACATTCACACAGTCTTTTCGGCAACTTAGGCCATTTAAGACTTTGACGATAACTGTTAATTATTAATATATCTATTGGGGGTCCAGGCATTTCTATTTAAGTCATTTAGTATCCAAATGCCTTAAATAAAATCATCGGACTGCCTGGGGTCCGAACCCCCGACGTTCGGTATAGAAGGTAGGCACGCTACCAACTACTCCAAGCCCCCGTGGGCCCCAAATAGTTCACGCTCACTAAACTTTTTTTTCTGATTAAAACATTGAGATATTTTTATTTCGATATATTTTGATATTTATATTAAAAAGATAAATTTTTATGGTTATTCTATTGTTAAGAAAGGACGTTCGACCTATAGGGGTTTTTCCCATTTTTCTTCCAAATTTTTATATCATTTTCCAAATTTATCATATTTTCTTTTCTTTTATCATGGAAGATGAAATAAAAAGAAACACTTGTTTTCGGCCCAAAATATTTTATTTTCCCTCGCCGACTCTCTGATATTGGTGGCTCAGTATATCTACACACAGATGAATTTGTTTATTTCAAAATGTATTAACATTCTTACTTATCTACCAAATGAAGGAGGCAGTTAAGAATTTTTTAACATTTATATAATTAGATATTACTTCATGTACCCGAAAAAAGATATAAGGGTGTGCCGCCGGGAGTTGAACCACGGATCCACCGATTTGCGCTCAGTGTGCCCTTACCACTAGACCACAGCACGGCATTCGGGTATATGAACTCAGTTGGAAAGCAAATTTAGCCATCGGGAGGAATGGACCCGGATTTGGCGCCACAAATTCCTCCGTCAACCTGGTGCAATCCAGTTGGAATATTTGAGACGACCTCAATTTTAACTAATTTATAAATAAGAAATTATATATAACTAGCCGCGCCGCCCGCCTTCGGCGGGCTTCGCGTCTAGCCAGGGGGCTACCCCCCCCTGGACCCCCCAGCCGCTGGCTCGGGCCCGCCTGCGGCGGACCCTCGCCTTTTTTAATTATAAAAAGAAAATTATTATTTTTTTTTTTTTTTTTTTTTTTTTTTTTTTTTTTTTTTTTTTTTTTTTTTAAACATTCACACTTTTTTTCTCATTCACACTCACATTCACACACACATTCATACAGTCTTTTCGGCAACTTAGGCCATTTAAGACTTTGACGATAACCGTTGTAATATATATTATCTATTGTGGGGTCAGGCATTTCTATTTAAGCCATCTGGTATCCAAATGGCTTAAATAGAAAGAGGGGGTCCGAACCCGCGACGTTTGGTATAGGAGGTAGGCGCGCTACTTACTACGCCAAACCCGGGGGCAAAGAAAATTATTATTACTACGTATTGCAATCCAGTGCCTGCTTGAGGATTTGTTTACCTTCATAGAATACACAACTTCAAAGAATACTTGAATATTTCTCTATACATTTCCTATGGGAGAAATCGTAACTTTAAGAATTAATAACTCAAAAAGTTATAGGAATTTTGGGACCCGAGTATTTTTCCGGGACTCTCTATTATGTCCTCTATAAGACTGCAAAATTTCGTTTCAAAATTCCAATGGGAAGTTGGTCAAACAGAGCGTGACAGACGGACAGACAGACAGACAGACAGACGGACAGACGGACACTCCGTAATTATTATATATAGATATTTAAGATATTATATACATCGCGTAGGTAAGCCGCGAAACGGAGATTTATATAATTAGATATTACTTCATTCTTGGTAAGGGCACACTGAGCGCAAATCGGTGGATCCGTGGTTCAACTCCCGGCGGCACACCCTTATATCTTTTTTCGGGTACATGAAGTAATATCTAATTATATAAATCTCCGTTTCGCGGCTTACCCACGCGATGTATATAATATCTTAAATATTATATATAATTTCTTATTTATAATTTTTTAACACTTTTGTCATGAAGATGGGTTTAGCCCCGAAACGTCGACAAGGGAAAATAAAATAATTCGGGCCGGTCCTCTAGGATAAGGGTAGTCCACCCGCCGCGAAAGCGGGGAGGTCCTGGTTCGATTCCAGGGGGTGCAATTTTGCCCAATCTTAAGCACAAACATATCTAGCAAACCTGCTATCTTAAACGATATATTGACTGGCTAATATACAGTCTATTTGAGCATTGATTGAAAAAAATTCCATCCTTTACAAACAAGGCTCTACCTAGTTGAAATAATTCGGGTCGAAAACAAGTCTTTCTTTTTTATTTCATCTTTTATCCGAATTACGTCCTTCCTCAACATTATCTTATTTTCAAGATTTCTCTGGTCATTTATATTACAAAATTTTAAGAGTATATATGTCGTAGACAGATCGTGAAATTGACAGTTCATGAACTGTCTAGACATTTCATGAACTGCAGCCAGATCGTGTAATGGTCAAACAGTTACATGATCTGGCTAAAAATTTTAGACAGTTCATGAAATGCAATTGGGCCTTAGACAGATCGTGTAATGCTCGAGAATTACATGAAATGTCTAAATTTTTTAGGCAGTTCGTGAACTGCCTAACAGCAGTTTTGCCGATCGTGTACTGTTTGTAAAGCAAATAAATATCTCGAAAAAGTCAATTTTTTTCAATATTATTATTATTATCGATTACTAAATTTTCCAAATCTTCCTCACTTTGTAAATCTTGAGTTAAGGTTTCGCGTCTCGGGGTTCTAATTTTGGGAGATTCCAGCGGCCACAAATTTGAAGCTATCTACCTCAATTTTTTTTTTAAATTAAAGCTATTAAAAATGTCTACCAACTTATAGAAGCCCTTTTTTTGATTTTCGAAAAAATAAATTTTTTTTTTAGATTTATTGCATTAAATTACAAACAGTACACGATCGGCAAAACTGCTGTTAGGCAGTTCATGAACTCCCTAAAAAATTTAGACATTTCATGTAATTCTCGAGCATTACACGATCTGTCTAAGGCCCAATTGCATTTCATGAACTGTCTAAAATTTTTAGCCAGATCATGTAACTGTTTGACCATTACACGATCTGGCTGCAGTTCATGAAATGTCTAGACAGTTCATGAACTGTCTAATTTCACGATCTGTCTACGACATATATGGCATATTTAGAATTCAACCTTGAATAAAAACATAACATTCATGAAGATTCGTTTTAAAATATTCAAACTTCATCTTTTTTTTATTTGAGTTTTCCTGGTACTTTATTTTATTACATGCATAACGTATTAATTTTTTAACTCATTTTGATGTTTGGAAATTTTTCTTTTTGATATTATGTGTAGGTATATTTGTAAATTTCTGAATCTCTTCGGTTCATTATAAAAAAAAATTCAAGGCCTTATTATTTTTATATTCTACGTAATCTATCAAAGGAAATCAGCAAATCTCTATATATATCTTTATCTTGTTAACATTTACCAGTATAATGACTATTATTTTTTTATATTTAATGAGTTTAATCAAAAAGAGAAAATAAAAAAAATTTTCTAAGCCTAAAAATATATATCGCCTGCTGAAAATCATAGTGGTGAAAGTCCGAAAATTCAATTTTTGAGTTAATCCTACTAAACGTTATTAAAGCGACTTCTCTTTTGAGTGCCAAAGTAGTGAAAATATATTTTCATTCTTTGCTATTGATTCTGGCCCATTCATTTGTTGCCCGGCTATTTAAGTGGAGATGTCTATAAAACTTTGAAACGCCTTTTCTCGAATTGTTCAATTTCGGACTTTCCCCACTATGATTCTCAGCAGGTGATATATATACTGTATATAGACTATATGTATTCACACACAAATTATCTTGTTCCCCTTCTAATAATCTTTTTACCTTACCTTCTTTTATTAATATCAAAAATCGCAACCAGGCCTGTAGTCAGGGTTTTTTTCGGGGGAGAAAAGGGTGAGTTATTATAATTTTGTTCAATGACATTGTCCGAATTTCAACAATTTGAGAAAAGGCGTTAGAAAGTTTTATAAACATATACATTTAAATAGCCAGGCAACAAATTTGGCACTCAAAAGAGAAAAGGTTTTAACAACGTTTGGTAGTTTTAACTCAAAAATTGGCCCCCGGGCTTGGCGTAGTTGATAGCGCGCCTGCCTTGTATACCAAGGGTCGGGAGTTCAGATCCCAGGCATTCGATGATTTTATTTAAGCCATTTGGATACCAAATGGCCTAAGTTGCCGAAAAGACTGTGTGAATGGGAAAAAAGTGTGAGCTTTTTTTTTTAATAAAAAAAAAAAAACTCAAAAATTGAATTTTTTGACTTTCGCCAATATTATTCTCAGCAGGCGATATAGCCAGCAAATTTTGGATTACTCTTATTAGCTAGGCCCAGAAAGAGCCTTTTTCCTATTATCATAGTCTACACCTTACTCGTTTAATATTTTATGCCGAACTCTTATAGAGCCTATTACAATTTTTCTTACCTCTGTATATCCTCTTATTATATAAATATAGCCAGCAAATAATAATTTAATATATGTTATTATACATTCATTTTCTCAAACAATTATGTTATTTAAATATTTTGCCTTTTACTTTAAAAAATTTAGACTTATTATAAATAATTTTTTTTTTTTTTTCAGGAAAATTGACGAACAAGTGGAAGCTGCAGCAGATATGCTCTGTGTTTTATTCGGAACAGAAATATTAAAAATTATTCCAGGACGAGTTTCAACTGAAGTTGATGCACGGTGAGTCGACAAAAAAATATTATAATTAAAAAAATAATAAAAAAAAAAAAAAAGTGAAAAGAAGAATTAATCACAAAAGGATATCCAAGGTCAGACTAATCAAGCTATTATATTATTATTAGACATAAATTTAAATTTTAAAGAAAAAAGAATAGTATTTAAAATTTTTGATGTTATATCTAGCTGACCTTGTTCTAATTTTAGAAATATTCATTATTCTTTAAAAAGTTTGAAAATAATATACAAGAACCATTTATTTTAATTTTAGACCTATGAGGTTTCTTTAAAGAGGCGGAGGAATAATAAAATATTCTTTTTGCTCATTTTTTTTTCTTTTCGGAGCCCATACTCCATTAATATATCTCATATTTTTTAGGCCGTACCCGTAAAATTCCACTAATTCACCTATATAATTTCTAGATGATTGATAATAATTCACTTTTTTCTTTTTTAGATTGTCTTTTAATAAAGAGGGAAGCATCGCCAAAGCAAAACGCCTTATTGACTTATATGCAGCTCAAGGCATTGATAAAGAGAGAATCCTCATCAAACTCGCCTCAACTTGGGAGGGAATTCAAGCTGCTCAGTATGTTATTCTTTGCTTATTTAGAAAGTATTATCTACTGGAAATGTTTTATATCAACGTAATAATCATAAAATAGAGAATTGACTACTAAAGACCAAAAGGTCATCTAAAATAGTTCATATCTTCCACTTTTGTTTCATGATAATCTCATTTCATAGCCATTTGATTAAATTTCTTATTTTCTGAAATATAAAATTATACACAAAATTATTAAGGAGACGTTTGGCCCCCAACATCAGTATAATTCTCATATTTAATTAGTTAAATTTAATATTAATAATTTTTTGGAATCTTACTTGATACCATTTTAAATACGATAGGCCTATATTATTGAATTTTAATAATCAATTAGAAATATTTTTACATCAATTATATCATAATATCATAATAATAATAATGTGTGGTAAATAATATTAATTTTCATTATTTGTATATATACATTATATTGATACGATAAAAGGATTCAGAACTAATGAAAGAGCTAAACTACAACGGATAGAGGCACATTGCGGTACAACGTTACTTCAACGTTACTTCTTACTATTACCGTTTATACTACCCCGGGATCAAATTTAATTTAATCCTAGTTTCTTTAATTAAGTTCTGAATTATGTTATTGCTAGGAAATTCTTTGACATTAAATTGTTGCTATATATTCTTTATGTTTGAATAATTTATCTTTTACTGGGATGTAAAAACTCAAATCAGTTAATACTCACTACTGATGATCCATTTTAATATCTAACCTCCAAAAAATATAAAAGGTGGAAAATGAAAAAGTTAAGCTCGTCAATCTTTCAGTGGCTACCCTCAAATTTTTTAATATTTAAGTAGAAGAAAGAAGAAGAGGATCTCTATTTATTTCTAAAATGCAATTTGTTTTTATGTCCCAAATAGGGTGTTGGAATCTCAACACGGCATTCACTGCAATTTGACTCTCTTATTCTCCTTGGGTCAAGCTGTCGCCTGCGCTGAAGCCGGTGTCACGCTTATCTCTCCTTTCGTTGGCCGAATTCTTGATTGGTATGTCTCTAACACCGAGAAGAAAGCATATGAACCGGAAGAGGATCCGGGCGTTGTCTCTGTCACCAATATTTTTAATTATTATAAAAAATATGGATATAAGACACAAGTAATGGGTGCTTCCTTTAGAAATACAGGTTAGTAATAAATAAAGATAACAATTATTTCTTAAATCTCAAGCCACAAAGCGTTCTTAAACAATATTCTGTTTTTTATTTTAGGTGAAATCAAAGCACTCGCTGGATGTGATTTACTTACAATAAGTCCTAAACTTTTGAAGGAATTGGAATCGAGTAATGATGAAATTCATCCAATGCTTACGGAAAAATCTTGTAAGAAAATTTTACTAATTTATTAGTTGTAGTGTCCTAAGCAGAGATGCCACCCAAACCTAGTACAGTCGACTCTCGGTAATTCGAATTTTTCGATAATTCGAACTCTAAAGCTAGAAACTTCAGTAAATCGAAAAACTTGTGTATTTTGATAAGCTCGATAACTCTAAATCCTTTTCATATGAAGATGGGGAAAGAATTCGTTCTATAATTCGAACTAGGCCACTTTAAACTCTTTATAATTCGAATTTTTTCTATCAATGTTTTCTCAGTAATGTTTATCTCCTTTGACTCAAGCTTAACTTCACAATTCTCTTTAATTTGTCATGATGAGTGCAAGGCAGAAGTACGTATCGTGGAAAGTGGTTCGAAAAAAAAGATAACTCCACAACTTTCAATATTCCACCATCAACGCTGTCTACAATTCTGAAGAAAAAAGGAAGAAATTTTACAAAATCATTTTTGCATGGAAATTGTAAGCGGGCCAGAGACCGTGAATTCCGTATTCTCAAGGATTCCTTAATCAAGTGGCTCACAATGTAGAGCACAAAACTCATCTGCTGGAGGTGCTCCCCTCAAAGTGAAAGCAAAAGACTTCGTGACGGAATTAGATATAATAAAAACCCTTAATAATTCGAATTTTTTTTCTTTCCTCTTGATGCTGGTAATTCAAACTTTTTGACAATTCAAAATTTTTTTTTTTTTATTTAAAAAAACATTCACACTTTTTCTCATTCACACTCACACTCACACACACATTCGCACAGTCTTTTCGGCAACTCAGGCCATTTAAGACTTAAGACGATAACCGTTGTAAGGTTAATATATATATTGGGGGTTCAGGCATTTTCTATTTAAGCCATCTGGTATCCAAATGGCTTAAATAAAATCACCGGACTGCCTTGGTCCGAACCCGCGACGTTTGGTATAGGAGGTAGGCACGCTACCTACTACGCCAAACTCGAGGGCCAATTCAAAAATAGTACAGTGCAATTAGCTCCAAAAACGGGAAAACCCCAACATCCAAAAAAAAAAGTTTCCCTCCAACGCCAAATTATTTTATCCCTTCCCCGTAGTATTTAATAAAAAGTTGCACTATTTTGAGCATCAGGTTATTGCGGGAAGGGGGCGGAAAGTGGCGAAATTATGGTTTTCGCAAATATCTCGAAAACTATGCGGTTTTCCGCAAAAATTCATCTATACAAAATTAATCTAAATTAAATTACAAATAAAAATGGTCTACTACATAATCACGCTAAAGTGAACGAGGGGTAAAATTTGCTTTGCTTACTTTCTCTTACCTATATATTTATATATATCGATATATGGATTTACGTCAAAAATTCGAATTCGAGATATTGATGGATATAACTTTTTGAAGTCCCCTGAGTCAAAAAAGTGGTTTTCGCAACATAGTCTGTCTGTATGTCTGTGTGTATGTGAACAAAGTGACTCAAAAACGGAAAGAGCCAGAAGGTTGACACTTCATATTTGAGTTAGGGAACTCCCCTGGGAGGTGCCACGAAGCTTTTGAACAAAATTGCCCAAAAAGTACTAGTTCTTTACTGATGCACTTTTTTTTTAGTTTTTTTCGATTTTCTCAAAATTAACTTAAACGATTTTGATTAAAATTCATAAATCAACTATTTTTTAGATTCTCTTTAAAATGTATATTTTCATTTTGCTCTCAAAATTGTGTTAAGATCACTTTACTCTTGTAATTTATACGAAAGGAGCACTGGATAGAAAAATAATAATAATAATTCGAATTTTTTTTCTAGTCCTTGGATTTCGAATTACTGAGAGTCGACTGTATACACCATTTAATTCCTAAGTCTTTAGATACTTTATAATTCAATTTTGGCTCACAAACTTAAAGGGCAGCTTAGAGGACTGTTCGAATTTTAAAAATTTATTTACTTTTTAATGAGAATGAAATTGTATTTCTTCAATTCTTTCTGGAATATCATTGAATCTGTAGTCTTATCCGTGTCTAAAACATTTCTAAAAACCAATCTAATCTTTTCATCCCCCTTTTCAGAACCGAAATTAATTTTTTCTTTCATTTCAGCCAAAAAAGCAGACGTTGAGAAAATTACAATGAATGAATCTACTTTCCGTTGGATGCTTAATGAAGAACAAATGGCAACCGACAAACTATCTGATGGCATCCGTAAATTTGCAGCCGATTCTCGTAAACTGGATAAAATGTTAAAAGACCTTATCACAAAATCTTAAAATTTGAATAAGATTTCTAATTGACGGATCTATTTTTTGAAAGGTGAAAACCAATAAAATTTATATTTAAAATTTAATAATTTTACAAAATAATAATTGATAACTATTTAAAAATTTTACCAGAGAACTCAAAATATAATATATTATTTTTATTGTATAGTATATATAATGTGTTATTAAGAAAATTATATAAAAATTTAATGAGGATATTTTAGGGGCCAAATAGCATTTATTAATTTTGTTATTTTTTGTTTAAAATTAATTACCTAGATGGTAGATCCGTCCAGGATTATTTTATATATATATTATAACCTGGAAAAGTATTTTTTTCTTTAAAAAAATTATATAATTATTAAAAAAGAAAAAATGATAAATATTCTTTTTAAGAGTAATCCAAGTTTTTTTTTTTTATTATATCATATTCCTTTTTTATTAAAAATTCAATAATAGATAGCCTAGATTCCTTCATCCCCACTTATAAAAAAACAATTTGATTAAATTACTACTATTAATTATTTTGAAAAGAGAAAGAATTAAAACTAAAAATTATCAATGGCAGACGAGAAATTTATTAAATGCACGTAGAGAAATAATTATTATCAAGTACCAATTTGATTCAATGATAGTCTATTCATAGAAAATAAATTTTTAAACATTTACTAGAGTGAATAAAAATCATTTGTTTAAGAATCATTTTTAAAATCCAAATAGTTTAACAATATCTAAAAAAAAAAAAATGAAGGAAAAATGATTTAAATAAATTTCATAATATTAATAATATATATATATATGAAGAATTGAACGTTAAATAATACAAAATATATTTATTATATCCTAAAGTCTAAAATATCTAAGATCAATTTAACAACGTATGAACAATAGATATGTTTTGTAAAATTAGTGTAATAGCAAGAATAAAAACACAAGATTACCACGTAGGTTTTTATTAACAAAACGTCTCATTAACATACAATAATTAGAGTCAATAAATCTCTTTCTATTGTTGCTTCATTTGTCTAAAGTTGCTCTCTTCAGACTTGTTCAATTGTTTGCTATCATCTCAATTAGAAATCGACAACATTTTGATTCCGTAAATATTTTTAGTCTTTTCATAATTTTTATAGATCTGGGATCTATACACAAACATTTAGCCAAGAGTAAAGAAAATAAGAAATTATTTTGAAGTAATAGTAATGGTAATAGTAATACATTTTGTATATCATCTTTTGATTTGGAGTCTAAAATAAAATTTATATATCTCATCTGTAAAAACATATGTATTCAACTTGATCTAAAGTAGATATTTTAAAATTTTAACTATATGTTCTCCAATTAAATAAGTTGCAATTTCGCTAGGTCTTTGCTATAGTTCTATTTATCTTTTTTTGCAAATGTGTCAATTTGGATAACCACACTGAATTTAATACACTCTCCATCCCGAATTTTAATTTTCTATCTATCACTTTGAGCTAACTAACCTATTTATTTCCAAACAGGTCCATTCCTCCAGTTTCCCAATCCTATGGAGAAGGTAATGAAGAAAGATCTTCACGTTTCTTGAGCCTAGCATGAATAATAAGGAAAACTTCTTAATTTCCCTTCCAAGACTTTCCACCGCGAGTATTATCTACAAAATGATCACAATCCTGGTAAATGTTATTCAAAGCTCTAATTTCTATTTCCTTCAATTCTCCTACTAATCCAATTTCCTTACAGACTTCCCTAAACATAATCTCTATTTTTGTCGAGATATCCTAATTGATGTTGGATTCTCAAGTACCTATGGATACTTTTTGCGAAATAAAACTAAAGAAGAACATTTTGATTCTCTTTCAAATAATACCTGATCATATCTCCTTAAAACTGCTTAATAAATATTTGGGTAAGTCCACAACTCACATGTATTTATTTTTATCAAATTAAATTAAGAAGTGGTGGCTGTGATGATTACTATGAGAGGAAGGGCAGAGGCAGCCGAAAAGAAATAATTCTGAATGCTACAACAATTTTCCGGTGCATTTATTAGTGCTCTCTCATCAGTCTTTTAATTGTTTTTTTAAGCTCAGAGTTAGTCTATATATACGTACCAAGCAATTGTAGACTAATTCTGAGCATAAAAAAACAATTAAAGGACTGATGATGGAGCACTAATAAATGCACCGAAACGTCTCCGGAAAATTGTTGTAGCATTCAGAATTATTTCTTTTTGGCTGCCTCTGCCCTTCCTCTCAAAATTAATTTATTAAATATTTTATAAAATTCTTCCTATTTAATTATTATTTTTGATATGAATTATTAAATTTTTTCATTCAATTTTGCAAAAATAATTTGTACATATCAATATCCTAATCACAGATGGTTCAAATATTTCTCAACCTACGACCAAAGCCGAAAGAGGTGGGGAACAAATCCCCGAAAGTTAAATTTCTAATTAATTATATTCATTAAATTTTTTCCTCTGTCAATTTCCGTCCCTTTGAAATACATATCTAAATGGGCAGATAAAACAAAAGAAATATTTAAAGAATCTGGGCCCCCTCAAAGGAAAAAATATTAAGAAAAATAAAAATATTCAATAGAGATATGTGGAATGGAATCAGCCAAGGAAAAGTAAAAAAAAAAACAAATTTATACTCAGACGTTTAGAGCTCGACGAGCCCTTGGCTGACTCCATTACATACATATACTGTATATTTGCCACAGCCAGTATAATAATTATATAAAAATATTCATTTAATCCGGAGTGAAAGTTTGAAGAATCTTTTTTTGGAGGGGCTGGGAGACATTAATGCGCGTTGGGACCCCCCGGTGAGCCTCTTGCCCCCTCCCCCTGGTTATGTGGGATAAGACGTGTATAATTCCCGATAACTGAAGATGGCCAAATAAATTCAGGCCGAAACATCTTATCCTGGGAGTTTTAACCTGGGGGGAGTTAACCTGGACAATCCCAATTTGGCTGCTATCTTCAATTCTCCACTATAATCTTTACATATACGCCTATATCAAATTGAATTTTATGTTTAGTCTTAGAAATTTTTGATTTTATCTATATATGAGAGCGCTTGTTATTTGAGAGCACTCGTTAAATAATTACATATTCTCTATGTATCCTAGAAATAATAATTTATGTTCCCTCAGGAGCAATGAATCTGGGAAATATGATCAATTATTGTTGTTATGAAACTAGACAAGAAAATTATTTAAAATCTTATACTTCTTGAGATTACTTGTCTATAATTTAAAGCAGATGAAAGGCTGATTTTAGAAAGAAAAAGCTTGATTGGGTTTTTTCTTTCTAAAATCAGCTCTTCATCTGCTTTAAATTATAGACAAGTAATCTCAAGAAGTATAAGATTTTAAATGATCAATTATGTTTTAGGAAAGGGTTGGTTAAATAAATAAATAAATAGGTAGGCCTAGAGAGAGAGTGAGGGAGAGTATGTTTTTTTTTATTAGAGGACAGGGGCGTATATAGAAATTTTTTTCGGGGGGGCCCGAACTGAAAATTTTTTGGGAAAATTTTTTTTTTAAGAAACTAAATTTTTTTCACACGAAATTTTTTGCGGAACATTTTTTTCCTTTGCGGAGCCAAAGTTTTCCATCCTGCGGAAAATTTGTTGCGCTGATGTCTGTATATTCCTATATATGTATATGTGTTTGGGAAATTTCGGGGGGCCCGGGCCCCTCGGCCCCCCCCTTATATACGCCCCTGTTAGAGGACTATAGACCATGTAAAGGAATGAATAATTAAAAATAATTATTAATATATATATATATATATATATATATATATATATATATATATATATATATATATATATATAGAGTCGCGGGAGCGACTCGTCGCCGAGCATGTGAAAAGCAAAAAAAGCAAAGAAACTCTTAATACTACCATTTAGTTGATATTCCAATAGATGTCCAATGGCCCATTGCATTTAGATGGACGAGTCGTCCCTAGACTATATTATCAAGAATGATTTTAAATCCTTAATAAAAGATAGGGACGTGAAAAAATTTTTTGAGAAACTTTTCTCTTTCTGGGCGAATATCTCAAAAAGGTTTTAAGATATCGGAGCCAAATTTTTTTTATATTAAACTAGAATAAATAAGGATTATTTTGAGCACAAATTCAAAAAAAATTCCAGTGCCAAACAGAATGGCAGAGGCTCAAAGTTGAGATTTTGCCGATTTCGGAAGGTCAAAAGTTAGTCTCTTATTTTTCCTTTTTTTTTTTTTTTTCTTTTTTTTTTCTTTTTTTTCTTTTTTTTTTTTTTTCATTCTTTTCTTCAATTTTCAAATTTTTAGACAAAGCTACAGGTTTCCCTGCTGGACCGATTTGGATGAAATTTAAAATACAAATAGATACTATCAAAAACCCGATACCTTTGATATAAAATTTCATTTTGGATCAAAAGTGACTTTTTGAGAGGTATTCAAAATTTCAAATTTGTCCTATCTTTAACATGGCGAAAAGACAATTCTAACTATTTTGCTCCCTGATGACGTCATCTAGGAACATATATATTATTATTAGTAATTTTGATCCCTAATGGAACAAAAATTTTTTAGATAGATCCATTCAGATAGAAATAGACTAACGTGATAAGGAGTGCTACCAACATAAAATAAATAAAAAACCTAAAATTTTATAAAATTTAGGGAAATCCTATGTTTATCGTTTCGAATGGATACCAAACGAAGTATTTACAATCTACCAACATAACAAAAATAAAAAACCTAAAATTTTATAAAATTTGGTGAAATCCTATGTTTATCGTTTCGAATGGATACCAAACGATGTATTTACATTCTACCAACATAACAAAAATAAAAAACCTAAAATTTTATAAAATTTGGTGAAATCCTATGTTTATCGTTTCGAATGAATACCAAACGAAGTATTTACAATCTACCAACATAACAAAAATAAAAAACCTAAAATTTTATAAAATTTGGTGAAATCCTATGTTTATCGCTTCGAATGGATACCAAACGATGTATTTACATTCTACCAACATAACAAAAATAAAAAACCTAAAATTTTATAAAATTTGGTGAAATCCTATGTTTATCGTTTCGAATGGATACCAAACGATGTATTTACATTCTACCAACATAACAAAAATAAAAAACCTAAAATTTTATAAAATTTGGTGAAATCCTATGTTTATCGTTTCGAATGGATACCAAACGATGTATTTACATTCTACCAACATAACAAAAATAAAAAACGTAAAATTTTATAAAATTTGGTGAAATCCTATGTTTATCGTTTCGAATGGATACCAAACGATGTATTTAGATTCTACCAACATAACAAAAATAAAAAACCTAAAATTTTATAAAATTTGGTGAAATTCTATGTTTATCGCTTCGAATGGATACCAAACGATGTATTTACATTCTACCAACATAACAAAAATAAAAAACCTAAAATTTTATAAAATTTGGTGAAATCCTATGTTTATCGTTTCGAATGAATACCAAACGAAGTATTTACAATCTACCAACATAACAAAAATAAAAAACCTAAAATTTTATAAAATTTGGTGAAATCCTATGTTTATCATTTAGAATGGATACCAAACGATGTATTTAATTTTTACTGTTTGGAATGGATATTAAAAGATTTATTCATGGGATAACTTAATATTTAATAAACAAAAATTAATAAATAATATTTTCATGTAATATTTCACAAAAAGAAGTGAAATCTCAGCCAAAAACATCGGAGATGCAAAAAGGGGCGCCTCGCATTATTTTTGCCTAGCGTCGAGGTGAAATCAAAAAAATGCGCCTCGCTTTTCTGATTTATATAAAAGCGAGGATATATGAAACAAATAAAATTCTGTAGGGGTTTTATTTAAGTGAAAATATTTCCTCGCTTTTATATAAATCAGAAAAGCGAGGCGCATTTTTTTGATTTCACCTCGACGCTAGGCAAAAATAATGCGAGGCGCCCTTTTTGCATCTCCGATGTTTTTGGCTGAGATTTTATATATAAAATTCTTCTGTAGTGTGTATGTGACTGAACTCCTCCTAAACGACTGAACCAATCATGATGAAATTTTCTGTGTATGTTTGTGATAATCCCGGACAGGTTTTGTTTCACAAATAACAATAAGTTAATGAGTAATTAACCGTTAAAATAAGAAAAAAATAAAAATTAGGAGAAATGGTTGCCATGGTAACAAAATATAAATATTTACCCATGTTTACGATTTTTTATTTATTTACATTTTGAATTCTTAAATATCGGCGTAAATTTTTGTCTGTGTACCGGGAGAGCTAGAAAGAATATGATTCACAAAAAATCTTAAGTTCATGAATAATTAATTAATGTTAAAATAATCTGTATATATAAAAATGAAAAGGGAAAATATATGTACCGGTATGTATATAAGTAAGGAGAAGGGGGTAGGGGGAGCCCATAGAGGAGCCCCGAGGGGGCATATATATATATATATTATCTCACAGCCATTACTTCGAACACACATAATAATTATTAATTTTTTGAATTAGTTATTTGAATTAAGCGCGGATTTTCCCTTAGTGCCATTTATTTCACATCGGTTTCACATCTACCAATTTACGTCCGTGATTTTGTAAGTCCCCTATTTATAAAAGTAATTCGCAGCAGCCATTCTTTTCAGTTTGAGGAATTGAGCAAATATAATAGATACTGACCACTGATAATACCCTGGTAGCGTCATTTCTCATATTATTTGAATTCTTGATATATTTCATAAACATTAGTGAATTTTTATTTTTTAAAATGGATGACGAGAATATGATATTAAACAAAAACTATGTGGAACGACTAAAAGCCGAAAGAGATCGTGAAATTGCAGAAGCAAAAGTTAAATATTTAATTGCACAAATTCAAGTAAGTCTTTTAATCTATATTCATATAGAATATAAATTAAATCATAAAAAACCACTTGTATTAAGTTTATTTTTTAATTTAAATTTGAAACTTTTTTTTTTTTTTTTTATTGGTTTGGTTTTTCTCGGCTATCTTTTTGGGTATTTAATTTGAAACACTGTTTTTAAATCTCAAAGTTGGTTGTTTCCCCTTTTTCGTGTTCTTAAAATTTGAAACACTTTTTTTTACTTTTGATAATATTATAAAATTCTCAGAAAGTTTGGTTATTATAAAAGTATTTTCAACTAACAAAACTAATTCATCTTTTAATACATTTTTAATTACAAGGTGTTTAAATTCTTAAAATTTGAAACACTTTTTTTTACTTTTGATAATATTATAAAATTCTCAAAAGTTTGGTTATTATAAAAGTATTTTCAACTAACAAAACTAATTCATCTTTTAATACATTTTTAATTACAAGGTGTTTAAATTTCTTCTCAATCCGGATAATAGAGACCACTATATTTAAATCAAATGAGAATTTCAATAAGGAATAATGGTGAAATAGTCATTATATTTTGAGGAAGGTCGGAATTCATTGATCACAGTCACTACTTCTCCGTTAATCATTATATTGATTTTCCAAATCAAGATCGTTGCAGTTTTATGGTTAAATTTATAAATATAAAAAAAAAAAAAAACATTTTATAGGTAGAATTAGTAATTAAAGAGAATACAGCTAAGCGTAATTTCGTTTATTTCCCCTCAGAGCTGAAGTTTGACTCCTGTTTAGGACCATCTTCAGAGCACTAGGGACAGTGACGGCGCTACGGGGGGGCTAGGGGGGGCATGCGCCCCCCGGCAAGGACCTCTGCCCCCTGGATGCCCCCCCCAATCAGCTCGAAAACCAAATAAAAAAAATTTCTAAAATTATTATCTTTTCCTTAAAAAAATGTAATTTAAGTTTAAAGTTTTTTTTTTACAATGTAAAAAAAGAAAGATTATTATTATTATTTTTTTTTTTATATTCTTTATTTTAATAAATAAATTTAGTTTCTCTCAAGTTTTTGTCAAGTAAATATCTTTTGTGCCATTGAAATGTCATCGAAAAGAAAAAAATATCCGATAACTTTACCAATCGAATTGAAATAAATAGAGACGGGGTCTAAATGGCCTTCGATGCCGAAAAAGACCTAAATTAAAAAAAAAAAAAAACTTTATTGAGCCCAATCTAAAAAAAAATTTATTCTTCGAGTACAAGTGTAAATCCACCAGCAATGAATCAAGCTCAAGTGTTTCAGAAGAAATTGATACTGATTTTGAGAAATTCTGCCCAAAGCCAATATCTTTCAGAAAAATTTCTGGGCTTTCATACTTCTCAGGAGGAAGCCTGCCAACCAAAACTGAAAATATTTCCCTGTACAACATTCGGTAAGGTACAGTGCTGGTGGAGTGACATTTTTTAGATCCTCTTTAAAATGTATATTTTTTTTTTGCCCTTGGAATCTTTTGAAACACACTTTTCTCTTGTACTTTATAGGAAAGATAGGAGAAATGGTTGCTATAGGGACATTTTCTCATGTTTATAAATTTTACACCTTGAATTCTAATGTTCCGTACTGTTGGAAACTAAATATAGGCCTATGTCGACTGGAGTCCGACCGAAACAAGATTTTCAACCGAAACCCAAATCGAATCTTTTTTTAAACTTTTTCTTAAAATTTCCTATACAAAATTCATCTCTTTTTTTTTTTTAGTAAATTTTCCATTTTTGCCTCCAAATCATTTGACCTTTTTTTAAGTGCAAATCTCACTCGACGTTTTTTTTTTTTTTTTTTTTTTTTTTTTTTTTTTTTTTAGTATACTCGCATCTTTTCAAACTCAGGTTTAGGGCAGGGCGAAGTTTCGGCTGAAATTTGGCCGAAACCAGAATTTTTTTAGCCGAAACTGGCCGAATCCGAAAATTCTGTCGGTTCCTAAGGTCGACACAAAAAATCTGGTGTCACGACTCACACCAGGTTTTTTTGTTTCTCTGTTGATGTAGCATACCGGTTTATATTTATTGACTGCCCCCCCCTGTTGATAAATTTGCCCCACTCCTGCCCCCCGCTGGGAATAAGCTAGCGCCGTCACTGACTAGGGATGACATTATCAATTTCACCTTTACATCAATCATTGGTTTATCTTATGTATAGCCCTCGGGGCTTGGTGTAGGGGCTAGCGTGCTAACCTCGTATACCAAAAGTCGCGGGTTCGGACCCCAGGCAGTCCGATGATTTTATTTAAGCCATTTTTTCTCAGCGTCAGATATCAGTGATTGAGTAAAAAGTTACTCGTCTCACCATCGCTATTTTTTGGACTCATTTTCATACAGTAAAAAGAAGGTTCATTATTCAATCATTGATTGAATTAATAAATTTCTTAATACTTAAAAGATACAAGCAAAGTTTTTGGCTCCTCAATTTGTTGAGAAAAAGACAACTTTAATCAAAACTTAATTACACGAATAAAAATTTTAATTCATGGAAAAATAGAAACATTTCTCTGGAAAATCTGGAATTATCAGGGAAATTTCCTAATCATATCTCTGTAGCCACCCTGTAGTAGGTGAAATCAGTGGAATATAGTTTATAATGGCAAAATCCGCAAATTATAATTTAAATTCTTATTCTACCTACAAACTATACAATCAGCTATAAAAAAACTTCAAATAAATCTACAAAAAATTTTTTATATTTTAGAAAATGAAAAAAAGCCAAGAAGAATCAAGGACAATTGAAGAAAATTTTATTCGAATGGAGGAGCATATAAATAGACTGGTGAGTTAACTTTAAGTTGTGCCGAAACTTCCTTTGTGATATCACAGACACCAGGGTGTTAGATTATTTCTCCTTTTTCTACTCCAGGAGTAGACATATTTGATAAACATATTTGATATTTTTTGCTGCAAGCAGGACCTCAACTTGTGTTGTGATGCTACTCTAGATCCATAATCCGATAGATCAGATCCGCGAAACAATTTTATTATTGAACCAAAAATTCAAATATCCATATACATTATACACAGGGCCGCAGACATGGGGGGGGGGGCAGGGGGGCTATATCCCCGGGGCCCGGGCCCATTGCGCTCCCACTTTAAAATTCTAATAAAAAATAATTTTCATTGTAAAATTTCAATTAAAAAAAAAAATCATTTTCATGAAATTTTTTTCATGGGAGGGCCCGGGCCCTTTAAACTCAAATCTTGAAATTTCAACTAAAAAAAATCATTTTCTTGAAATTTTTTTCCTCAGGGGGCCCGGGCCCTTTGAGCTCAAGTCTTAAAATTTCAATTAAAATAAATAAATAATTTTCTTGAATTTTTTTTCTCAGGGGGCCCGGGCCTTTTTAGTTTAAATCTTAAAATTTCAATTAAAATAAATAAATCATTTTCTTGAAATTTTTTTCCTCAGGGGGCTCGGGCCCTTTGAGCTCAAATCTTAAAATTTCAATTAAAATAAACCATTTTCTTGAAATTTTTTTCTTCAGGAGGCCTGGGCCCTTTAAGCTCAAATCAAGTTTGATCTTTTTCACGATTGAGGATAGCTAAAAACTCAGATTTCAGTGGCTAATTTTCAAAAAATTTTCCATACCCCCAGATTCCCCCGGAAATCCTCTGTCCGGATCTGGCCTCGATAAATTATTCTAACTCTGTTTAGGAAACCTTGAAAAATTTTTAAATAACTTTATTTAAATAAGTTTTGTAAGCTATGTATAACTATTTCAAAAGTTGTGCCAAAAACTGTGTAAAAAATTGTTGGCATAATAGCCTTTTACATAGTAAATAAAACTTTTTTTTTTTTGAGGGGGGGCCGTATTAGTAAGTAGGCTCATGATCTTTGGCCGATTTTATTCTTTATTCACGACTACGAAATGGATACTATAATATTTAAGTATTTGAGAGATCTTTTGTTTTTGAGATATTTTGATATTTGTACTTAGACGGCTGGGATGGCCTGACAATTGAGTATGATTTTCATTAAAACAATCTATTTGTCATTTTTAACTGATAATTAAAAATAGCAGCCGAGTCAATTTTATCCAAATTAAATAAAAATAATTGGCAGTGGAAATGTGATATCTCTTCATTTAAGTTTATCTTTTCAAAGAAACTATCATTATCAAAAAGGATGCAATTGCTCTACTATAAAAAGGTCTTTATTAAATAGATCTCTCTTTAAAATATCTAGAGATGACTTATTCATCTCTCTCCTCTTTTTGAAATAGTCTTCATCATCACTTTGTTACTGCTTATTTTCTAATTTCTTTTCAACAAGTTATATTAAATTTCAATTTAATACTTTCTCTAGCATTTTTACTTATCTCGTTTACGAAGTAGAGAAAATATTGTAATCGCTAAAAAATCCGACATGTAATTCGATATCTGTTATATTTCTATAAAGAAATTTTTCCAATAAATGCCCCTCGTTCTTTGTTCCGTGGTGCATTACAATGTAAAGGAAAAAAGACACCAAACAAATTGTACCTCTCACTGGCGTATTCAGCAATAATTTTTTTTATCTTTATTTTCAATTTTAACGTTCTTTTATGTTCCTTTAATTGCCCTAATTTAGACAGAGGAGGTCATTCTTAAGGGCCCCTCAACACTTGCAAAAATGTCGTTCAAAATTTTGTGCAAAATATTGATCTAAATTTTTGTGCAAAATTTCGAATGGTCGTGGGGCCCTCACACTACATACAAATTTTGTACATTATTTCATTTTCGATTAAACTTTCGAGATGGAATGACGGCACCTAGCGTTGTAAAGAAATAAAATCTGGTGTGACTGGCGCACAGCACACAACTTTCTCTTACCCTCGGTAATCGAAAGTTGTGTACTGTGCTTGTCACACCAGATTTTTTGTGTCGACATGTATTTAGTTTCCGACAGTAGGATACAATTGAATTCAAGATGTAAAATTTATAAGTATGGGAAAATATTTATATTTTGATACCATGGCAACCATTTCTCCTATCTTTTCTATGGAGTACAAGAGTAAAGTGGTCTTCAGAAGATTTCAATCACAAAATGAGAATATACATTTTATAGAGAATCTAAAAAATAATTGATTTTTGAATTTAAAAAAAAATCGTTGGAGCAAATTTTGAGAAAATCGAAAAAAACTGAAAAAGTGAATCAGTAAAGTACTAGTACTCTTTGGTCGATTTTGTTCAAAAGCTTCGTGTCACGTCCCATGGGGGTGCCTAACTTAAATATAAAATTTCAACTTCCTAGCTCTTTTCGTTCTTGAGATATTTTGTTCACAGACACACACACACACACAGACACACAGACAGACCATGTCGCGAAAACCACTTTTTTGGATTCAGGGGACCTCAAAACGTGAAGATCCATCAAAATCTCGACATCGAATTTTTGACATGAATCCAATACTTTCTCTCTATATATATATTACATATATCAAGAGTCGCGGGAGCGACTCGTCGCCGAGCATGTGAAAAGCAAAAGAAAGCAAAGAAACTCTTAATACTACCATTTAGTTGACATTCCAATAGATTTCAATGGCCCATTGCATTTAGATGGACGAGTCGTCCCTAGACTATATTATCAAGAATGATTTTAAATCCTTAATAAAAGATAGGGACGTGAAAAAATTTTTTTGAGAAACTTTTCTCTTTCTGGGCGAATATCTCAAAAAGGTTTTAAGATATCGGAGCCAAATTTTTTTTATATTAAACCAGAATAAATAAGGATTATTTTGAGCACAAATTCAAAAAAAATTCCAGTCCCAAAAAGAATGGCAGAGGCTCAAAGTTGAGATTTTGCCAATTTCGGAAGGTCAAAAGTTAGTCTCTTATTTTTCCTTTTTTTTTTTTTTTTTTTTTTTTTTCTTTTTTTTTCTTTTTTTTTTCATTCTTTTCTTCAATTTTCAAATTTTTAGACAAAGCTACAGGTTTCCCTGCTGGACCGATTTGGATGAAATTTAAAATACAAATAGGTACTATCAAAAACCCGATACCTTTGATATAAAATTTCATTTTGGATCAAAAGTGACTTTTTGAGAGGTATTCAAAATTTCAAATTTGTCCTATCTTTAACGTGGCGAAAAGACAATTCTAACTATTTTGCTCCCTGATGACGTCATCTAGGAACATATCTATTAATATTAGTAATTTTCATCCCTAATGGAATAAAAAATTTTAGGATAGATCCCTTCAGATAGAAATACAATAGATTAACGTGATAAGAAGTGTTACCAACATAACAAAAATAAAAAACCTAAAATTTTATAAAATTTGGTGAAATCCTATCTTTATCGTTTCGAATGGATACCAATAGTAGGGGAGCCCAAGAGGGGATTTCGTAAGTGGCTCGAGCTCGGCAGATTAATATTAGGGGAGAATCTTTGTACTATGTTAAGTACTTTTACCAAGTAAGGTCCCTCAATATAGTGTCGAACGTCTAGGACAGTCGATCAGATTAGTAAAAAAAAATCGATCCTCAAAAAAACTCGAGCGCGTCAGATTTAAACAAAATAAGTTAATTACATGCAGAAAACATAATCCCTTCAATAATCTGACGATTTGAGCGTGACCTAAAAATTTGAGCGAATCACCAATCTGCAAAAAAAAATCGATACCTTGAAATGTTCGAGCGCAAATGTAGTTTTTTTATTTCAAAGAAAATAGTTTAAAATTTATAGAAATAGCATAATCTGCCGATTATCGTAAGCCGAAGCATCAAAAACTATCCTAGGAGTGTAGTATGTACAACTATTGAGAATAATGAATTTTCCGCTCGACGCCTCTCTTCCTTTGCTTTTTCTCACTCTTCCTCTACGTCTTAAGGTAGACTTTGGGTTGGCGGACGGCGGACGCGGGCACCCGCGACAATGACGTCATGCCACAACTTCTCGTCCGTTGAGGGTCTTTCGCTATGGAGGTCAGAATTGCGCGCCTATATAAATATATTTATTTATTTATAATTTTCGCGTCAATGACTGTCAGTTATAATCACAGAGTATATATATAAACAGAGAGCGTACTCAATGTTAATTTCTGGTTTTTGTCCGCCATCAGGGTGGCACAATCAGAACGCAGGGAATTTGCGCAAAATTCAAACCAAATTTTAGCCGCTAAATTTAAAATTATGTATTTCGTGTAAATATATATATATATTATTGATTGATTTTTTTTTTTTTAATTATATATATTATTTTTTGTTAATAAGTAATTTTTAATATAGAAAGAATCTGGGTATTTTTTATAACATAAACATCAGATATTTTGGAAAGATAAACTATTTATTTAAAAAAAATACAGATAAATACATTTTATACCTTTTGGGGTACAGAATACAAAAAAGAAATAAAAAAATTTATAATATGTAAAAATGAACAAAAATACACAAGAGATAAATAAATAAAGTTAAATTGTCATTTGTTATAGATTTGTGACGATCTGAAAAAGAATCAAAATTAGTAACGTAAGTTATTGGTAAATTAGGCGAGTTGTCCAGTTGATAGTTTTGTCGAAGAATAACATCTGAATCCTCAGCAAAAGAAAAAACTTCTAAGGAATTTGATGTATCATTTAATGGATGATCTTTCTCCATTTCTATAATAAATTTTAAAGAATATTTGGTGTTCTCAAACTATTGTCAAAAATATTGACAATTGTTTGATTTTCACTAATATTTATCATAGTTTTATTAGTTTTATTAGAAAAATTACTTATTATTATTATTATTATTATTATTTTATTTGTTTGGCTAATTTGCCTTACAAAGAACTTGAAGTATAATTTACATTTTTTTTTTTTTACAAACTTAGCATCTCTCTGAGCTAATATTAACAAAAATACATTTTTTTTTCTTACTGCCAAAAACAAAAACAATTAAATTAGGAGATTCGTTCACTTAGTCTTTTTCCTTCACTCATTTAAAATAAATGATCTTAGTCGCAGTGCCGATGTCGTGAAATGAAAAATCGTGTTCAAATCATTGCGATTTTCTATTTTGAGAATCTCCGGGACCGAGTTTTTCTCCCTCAGGTAATGGTCGCGTAGGTTCTTGTAGATGGGGCAGCTCAAAAGAAAATGAGTAATGTCCTCTTTTTCCTGCTTATTGCAAATTGTGCATATGTTTTCGCCGTCGAGAACGTGTTTTGTGCCTTTGATATAAATTATTGTTTTTTCTGGGTTAGCCAAGCGTAGTTGCGCGGCGACTCTCAGAGAAGAGATACTTGTTCTATGGTATAGGTATTTTTCTGTTTCCCCGTTCCCCTGGCAGTAAAATTTATATAAGGGGTTAAATTTAGAACGTAGCATCGATTCTAAGTCCTTGTTAATGGAGTAATTCCTCTGAGTCGTTACCACGTTCTCGATTTCTGGTTTCTTTATGTAGTCGAGGTGTAGGATTCCATCACTTTTGGTTTCCATTAGCAGCTTCTTTAGTTGAGTAAACCAGTTGAGTTCCTCCCTGTTCGAGTCACAGCTATCCAGATGTTTCAACCTGTTCAGTGCAATTCTCGGCCAACGATCTTCAGACATTCTGCTGACTCTGTCATACCACCTGAGTGACCTCTCGACCACCCTATATCTCAGCGCCGGGCTTCCCGTTTCCAGTCTCAGTAAGCTATTCGGAGTATTTATCGGCAGATGGAGGATTCTTTTCATATATCTAACATGAGCTTTTTCTAAGTTGTCCAAATATCTAAGAGCCCAGATCTCGGACGCGTACAACAGGGTTGAATTGATTAACGCCTCCCTCAACCGCGTCTTTGTCTCCCAGGCGTCTGACCTTGATGACGATAAAATGGTTGTTGTTTTAAAGGTTGCAAAGTTTGCTTTGTTGATTGAGTGGTCTGTTGCATGGCAGAATCTTCCACTACAAGAAAAAGGCACACCCAAATACTGGAATCGCGACACCACTTCGATTTCTTCACCCATGAAATATTTTTTTGTTAATTTCTTGCAATTTCCGCTTTTCCTGAATGGTACTATCTTGGTTTTGTTTATGTTCACATTGAGGTTGTTTATTTCACAATATGATCTTAAGGTGTCGAGAAGTCTCTGCACTCCAATCTCCGTGTCCGAGAGAAGCACCAGGTCGTCCGCGTACATTAGTAGAGGGACGTCTAAGCTGTCATCGAGAGGAACACCTCTATGGCCGTTTTTTCTAAGGAACGTCTCCAAGTCGCTCGTGAAGAGGTTGAACAGTAAGGGGCTCATTGGGTCGCCCTGGAGAACTCCTTTTGTTATTTTTATTTCCTTGGATATTTTGTTGTTAAATTGTAGGGTCATTACAGCTGAGTCGTAGAGGTTCTTTATGATGTTTATTATTTTGAAGCTAACTCCAAGTGAGGCTAATTTTTCCCATAGTAAAGAGTGAGTTATTGAGTCGAAGGCTTTTTTGAAAGTCCACAAAGATTGCGAAAACGTACCGGCTCTTTAAACGTATGGTGTTGTTAATTAAGGTGTTTAATATAAAGATGTTATCTATGCAACCTCTTCCTCTTCTGAATCCAGTCTGCGCTTCCGGGATAATATTTTCAGAGTCGGACCAGTTGCGGAGTCTGTTCTCTACTATGCTTGTAAAAATTTTTGTTATGGAGTTTAAAATGGCGATGTTTCTATAATTCCCGGGGTTTTCTTTGTCTCCCTTTTTGTAGATTAGCCTCATATCTATTTGTGACCAGGCAGCAGGAGTCACCTCTGTTTGCATGATCTTATTAAATAATAAAAGTAGATAATGCTCCCATGCTGGGGTGAGAATTTTATAAAATTCAGATTGAAGTTCATCCTTTCCCGGAGTCTTTTTTTGTTTGCTCTTTATTATGCTATATTGTAACTCTTCCAAAGAAATGTCAGCATCCAGATAAGGGTGTGTCTCCCGGAACTCCCACAGAAGAGACGTCTGTCTCTCCTCCCCAGCCTCATAAAACTCTTCAAACGCTTCTTCAAATTTATCTATTTTTATGGTATTATTTTCATTTAGTTTTCGCCCCGAGAACCTTCTCACTGTGTCCCAGAATTCGACATGGTTTCTAGTATTTGCAATTTTTTCAGTCAAACTATTATAATATGTTTCTTTTGCGTTGTTCAGGATTAGGTTATATTTTCTTCTTTGCGAAATATAGTTCTGGTATTGGTCTTCTCTTCTATTGCGTTTCCAATCTTTGTATGATATTTTTGTTAATTTTTTCGACGTACGACACTCTTCATTGAACCAGGGATTATATGCGTATGTGTTTTTTATAAGTCTTTTGTTTCTTTTTGACAAGATTTCGGAGTCCAGGGCTGCTCTCTTTATGGTGTTAGTAATGTTTGAGTTTAGTTGGTCGACATCCTCCGACAGGAAGTATATTTCAGCGCTCAGTTGGAGAGCTTTTTGAAATTCTTTAACTTTTGTCTGCTCCCATGAAGGTTTTTGGATCGATAAAAGTTCGTTTTCATTCAGATCTTCATGTAAAAAGGTGTGGTCTTCCAGCGATAAGGAGCACAGTAAATGTTTTGAAAAGTTGGTGAAATTGATTATTTTTAAGTCTTTAATGTATTTAGAACTATTCAAGTTTATCCACGTAAGGTCTATAGTGCTCCTACCGTTTGGGGCCAGGTAGGTAAATTCCCCCTCCCTGTCCGACACTGTTCTCCCATTCAAGACCAACATACCGAAATCCTCCATAGTTTCTATCAGTTTGCAGCCTCGGTTGCTCAGTTTAAGGTCGTGGGTTCTTCTCTTAGAAAAAAGGTTTGTGCCTTCGGTTGGTTCCGGTTCGCAGTTGTTTAAGTCACTTATTCTGCTATTAAAGTCTCCCATTAAGATTATGTTTTTGTTAGGGTTTAAGGGCTCTCCAGAGAAGTCAGACAATCATCTGAGGAGTTGTATGCATATGTCCGTGTCCATATCTGGTTTCATATACACAGCCCCTATTATGTAGTTTCTTAATGGAGTGTTCACCTCTATTACTAGCCACGCATTGGATTCTGATTTAATTAGGGAGGCCTTTATATTTGCTGATTTTTTTACTAATATCGCAATTCCTCCACTAGCCCTCCCCCTCCTCTTCTCTCTCGTCGCCCTTGAGTGTGAAATACGGTGTGGTGTTTCAGTGAGTTAGGTAATTTCCCGGGTTGTCCTGTTCAGAGAATGTTTC
>JAKCPI010018492.1:0-11157 GCA_023213315.1 Euborellia annulipes
AAGATTTTAATAGAAATATTATTAAATTGCGATATCAGAGGGGATTCATCCGGAGCTAACTGCCCGGAAAGCAAGTTAGTTCTCAGGTTCGACTCCTGGGGGGATGAATCCCCTCTGATATCGCAATTTAATAATATTTCTATTAAAATCTTAGATTCTGTCCTAAAAATTAAATTCTTTCTAGTTTAAAATTGATTTGTTAATCTGAACCCGAGCTCATTTTTGAAAAACATTCCAACTCTTTTCAAAAATAAGATGCTCAAATCTTTACTTTTATAATTATAATATTGTTAATGAAATCATATCTACTTCAATTCCTATTATGCGTTGCTTCAATTCAACATATCCAACTTGGTTTTCTAGTAAACTAATCTCACTTTTGATAAAAAAAAAAAATAGCACACAAAAATTATAAATTAAGTAAAAGTAATGCTGATTATAATATCTTTAGAAACCTTAGAACTTCTTCTAAATCTGAAGCTTCTCTTTGTTACTCCCAACATATTGAAAATATTGAGACTAATGTATTCTCAAATATTAATATTTTTGGAGTTATATTAATGAAAAGAAAAGTACTAAAGGATACCCATCTAGTATGTATTTAAATGACATAACTGGAGTGGGCAATATTCAGATTGTGAATCTTTTTGCAGACTTTTTTGAAAGTGTGTATAAAAATGACGCAACTAATTTACGGTTTGATTCAAATAGTATTACAGGATTCTGTAAAAACGCCCAGCTTTGTGGTATCTTCGATGACGCGATTGAATCTATAACAATGGAGGAAATAAATGATGTCTTAAAAAATCTAAAACCAACTTTCTCGTTAGGAGCAGACGGTATTCCAGCATTTTTGGTTAAGGGTTGTTCTAGTCAGCTTCTCAAACCACTTTACATTCTCTTTAACCACTCTCTTAGAGAGGGGGTATTACCTGAAATATGGAAGACAACATTTATAACTCCCATATTTAAGAATGGTTCTCGCAACAACGTGGGTAACTACAGACCTGTAGCAATAATAAGTGCTATACCTAAAATGTTAGACAAGGTTATGTACAACAAAATTTTAAAAATCTGCCTAGAAAATATTTCGGAAAAACAACATGGCTTTGTTCCAGGTCGTTCAACAATTACTAACTTATCTCTCTTTACAAATTCAATCTTTTCCAGTTTTAAAAGAAATAATCAGCTAGATGCGATATATTTGGATTTCAGGAAGGCCTTTGATTTAATTAACCATAAGATTTTACTATTGAAACTTAAAGAATATAATTTCCCAACTTCAATAATTGGATGGCTTGAAAACTATTTATTAGATAGAAATTCATATGTACAAATAAAAGGAACCAAATCCCGAAAATTAATAACTCCATCAGGTGTTCCACAAGGGAGTCATCTTGGTCCTTTATTATTTCTGTTATTTATTAATGACTTACCTTATATAATTGAATTTTGTAATGTTTTGCTATTTGCAGATGACATAAAATTATATCTGGAAATTTCAAGCATGCAAGACTGCTTAAAGATGCAATCTGATTTGTATAAATTAATGAACTGGTGTAACGCGAACCTGCTTTTCCTCAACTTTGAGAAGTGTCTCACCATTAGTTTTTCGAGATCCACTAACCACATTGTTTTTGATTATTTACTTAAAACTAACACTAGATGTGGAAGAGTCGACTCTATTAAGGATCTGGGAGTGATTTTCGATTCTAAACTCACATTTAATGAACATTTAGATTACGTTATAGGCAAAGCAAATCGAACTTGGGGATTCATTTTTCGTAACACGAAGTCATTTAAAAATCCAGAATCAATTAAATACTTGTACATAACTCTGATCAAATCTGTATTAATGTATGCATCAACAATTTGGAGGCCTATCGGAAAGATTAACATGGACAGACTAGAGAGAATTCAGCACAAAGTTATGAGACAATTGGCATTCCTTTCCGGCAATCCTATGTCAAGGTTTGACCATGATTATGCTTCTACTGCTGAAACTTTCCGTCTGCCTTCTGTTTCTTCTTCTATGATTGCTTCTGACGTTTTGTTTTTGTATAAGATTAAGTCCAACCAGGTGAAATGTTCAGAACTTCAAAACCTGTTTCCTATACACAGTTCAAATTATATATTAAGAAACAGATTACCATTTTATCCAGAGATGCCTTGCAGTAGGCACTCTGAAGCAAATCCTGTATTCAGACTATCTCAATGTTACAATAATTTGGCACAACGACTGGATAATCCTCTGGATTTCTCATTAAGTATTAACAGAGCTGCAATTTTTCTCAAAAAGCTAACATTAATCTATGAGTGAACATTATATTGTATATTGTTATTATGACGTATTATTAGTATTGTTAGATTTTATGAGTTATTTTAATGTGATATTTTGTTTTTGTTATTGTTATTACCTTATTTATAAGCTATTATAATGTATGTATGTAATAATATAATGTATGTATTATCAGGCATTAGCCGTTGAAATAAATAAATAAATAAATATATATATTGAAATTTGAAATCCTGTAGGTCTCATACGCAGGGGTGGATTTAGGTTCGATTCCGCCCTAGGCCCTGACCAATGTGCCACCCTTTTTTTCTAAGTAAAAGTGATTGTCAAAAATTATATGGCTAATTATCAAATATTCAAACTATCAAATATTAAAGGAGACAATAAAAGAGTGTGTCTTCTGCTGGAATTTCATAAATTAATTCCTGTGAATCCATTGTAATAGACTGATGAAGAGGGCAAAGCCCTCGAAACTATAGTCTCGTTATAAATAAATAAAATTTATAATTCCAGCAGAAGACACACTCTTTTATTGTCTCCTTCAATATATAAAAATTCTGCTACTCTCGGCAAAAAAACTTTCAATTTAATATCAAATATTATTTTAAATATAACTGTTTATTGGTTTACATAAATTTTTCAAAAATAATTTCAAATATAAGTTACTAATTCAAATATAATTTTCCGTAATAAATAGTAAATACATTTTTTTAATTAACTTATGAGATCAATTTCTTCTTTCTAGCTTTGGTTCGCGCGAAAACGTCGATTATATCGCCGTAATCAATTTCTTGCACTAATTTAGCCTCGATAGACAATAATGCGAGTGCATTAAGTCTATCTTGACCCATACTTGCACGCAAATAGTTTTTTTACCCTTTTCAGGGTGGAAAAAGATCTTTCTCCGGAACAATTTGTAGCCGGAATGCTTAAAAAAATTCTTAGTGCAATTCCGTAATAAAATTTACTAAAAACTTTCCATCCATTTATAATAAAACAAATCCAAATCAATTTTTAATTTGAATTATCTCTGTCTTTTTGCCGCCCCTAAAATTTTGCCGGCCTAGGCCTAAATCCACCACTGCATGTAATTATACGTTCTTTTCCCTGTCAAAAAATTTAGGGGTAAAAAAATTCACATGGTTTTTTAGAGGGAAATGTTTAGGGTTTTTTTAAAATCTCTAGGGATTTTTAGGGGGTTAAAATTTGTATTGTAGATTTTGTACAGTAAGTAATAATTAAACTAATGTAATTATTTACCTCCACTGAGAAGTTTTATTTTATCGGCAGATCTGCTCTTTCTATGATCCATATATGTATTTAACTGTTTTATTATGCTCCTTTTATACTTTTTTATTTATATAGTTTTTTTACGTTCCTGATGATATTTTTACAAAATTCATTTATCTTTAGTTAGCACTGAGTTGTTTAAAAAGTTAATTTCTTCATAATTCGTTCTGGAAATAATTTTTTATTCAATTTTTAATAAGCTTATGCAATAACTATTTGTTCTATTTTTTATACCGCATAATCTATATTATTATATATATTTCATTTATACTTTTATGTTACCCTATAAGTGGGAGTTAACCCTGATGAGAAAGTGAAAATTTATTTATTTGTTAAATAATAAAATATTTTACAAATCGAAAAATGTAGTACTTTTATTTGTCCCGCATTGATGGGGCCCGCTGGTTTGATTTTTCCCCAGCGGGGCTGAATGGGGGATATAAATTGTCCCCTCCAAGATTTTGCCCTCCTAGGATTAAAAATATTCCATACTTGTCGTTCTTTAGGAATAATTTTAATTTTATAAACTAAAAAAAAAAAAAAAATGGAGGAAAAAAGAAATAAATTATTTTGACTTGACAAGGAAGAAGAAAATAACTATCATTTAATTTTGGAAAAGAATTGAAAGATTTATGGCACATATTAACATTTTTTATTTTATTTATTTATTTATTTGTCATTTTAAATTTTTTTAATAAATATCTAAGAGAGCTGAAAAACTCAAAAAATATAATTCAAGAAGCCGGGTTATTATCTAAATATTTATTAACCTATGATAGGTTTAAATTTTGATTTTTAATTTTATAATTTAATTATACATTATCTAAAAAAAAATGTTAATGGATAAAAATGACGATATTATGGTACCCCCATGGGTAGGATAAAATTAATTTTCAAGATTTTTTTGTATTTAATTTTGACAAAGAATTACATTCATCAGTAAAAATTATTTAAAATCTTTTAAATCAATTCGAAAATAATTTAATTTCTTTATATATTATTTAATTTTAAAAATTGAATTTTATATTTAAAAGTTAAATGAATACCTATAATGATTATTTAGTCTATCTATCTTTTATATTAATCTTATATTCGTGATCACACTAATCTAATCAGTAAAATAATTCTATTCCATTTACAGATGGTCAACAATGTTTATGACCGTAGTGGGGAGAAATCAAGGCAAACAGAGGCTGCATTTCAACACACTCAATTTAGAGCATAATTGCAAACTCAGTTTAAAATCGTCCCCATATCCTAGAAATCTTACTAATATTATATGCACTGTAGGCAAGTATCGATTCACTATCTAACTTAATATAATTTTATTTTATCAAAGTAAATTCTAGAATAACCTCCTTTTTTTCAAAGTCGGTCAAAAAAGTAAAAAATTTATAAGAGGTGAAACGCTTTTTTTTTTTTTTTCTTTTTTCTTTTCCCTTGGCATCGGGCACAAACCCATTTTGCCAGCCAATATATTTACATTAACTCTACAAAAAACAAAACAAAAAATTAAAAAAATAAAAAAAAAAAAATAAATTAAAAAAATAAAATAAAATAAAACAAATTGCAACCTAAAAACTCATCAAAAAATATCACAGCCCAGTGATATAAGGAAATGAAGAACCAGCTTCCCTAGTTCTCCCCCTTCGGATATGCAGGCAAGTAAAATCTGCGCATTTGTAGGGAACTGGATCTTTCCCCGAACCCTGTCATAAAATCGGTCTATTTTTCGTCGAGACAACCCACACCCAAGAAGGGCATGGTTAATGTCCCCCCGGGAGCTCGAATCACATCTACAGAAGGGGTGGTCTCTAAGACCAGGTGAAACGCTTTTCGAAAACAAATTTTAGTGATTTGACAATCTTTTCAACCAAAGGTTTGAGCTACATCAGAGATCGCCAAACTTCTTTAATCGTCGACCTCTTCAAGAGTTTTTCTTGACTTTTTATCGAACCCCTATATTTTAGTATTGCGTAATTATAATTTGAATAAAGAAAAAATACATTTATGTGAGCTTTTAGATTATTTATTTTATATTTGCAGCATATTTTGTATGTATAATATAGTAGATATACAGGGTGGGGCATAAAGATCTACCACATTTTGAAGAGGTATAAAAAAATGAAAAAAATTTAACTAGAAAAAAACTGAATATATTTTTGAAAAGAACATAAAATATTTTTTTTTAAATGTGTTTTAAACATTATCAGACAAAAAAAGGGGGGGGGGGGGGTCAAAAATGAAAATTCTAGCCCTTTCGACCAAACTCAACCAAATTTTGTATACATATTCTGTGGACCCCCAGAAGGCTAGAAATGCAAAAACTAACCACCCAAAATGGGGGAGGGTCAAAAATGAAAATTCTAGCCCTTTTGACCAAACTCAACCAAATTTTGTATACATATTCTGTGGACCCCCAGAAGGCTAGAAATGCAAAAACTAACCAAATTAGTATCCATATTCTGTGGACCCCCAGAAGGGTAAATGCAAAAACTAACCAAATTTTGTATACATAGTTTGGTCGAAAGGGCTAGAATTTTTATTTTTGATAATTTTCTCTTTTTCTTCTAATTTTTACCTAACCAATTTTTCTTAACTTTTTGACTTAAGATCCTTTTCTTTTTACACGCTTTATATTAGCTTCACCTGTATGTATGTATGTATGTATCAATGTGACTTTTGTTCTGTTAAATTCCGCAAACATTTCTCTATAAAAATAATTGTTTCTACTCAATTTAAATGAAATTATATAAAAATAAAAACATTTCATTCTGTTAAATTCCGCAAACTTTTCTCTATAAAAATAATTAAGACTAAAAAGTAAAAAAATAAATTATATTTAAAAAAACTAAAAAACACGCTTCTAAAAAGTACAAAATAATGTAATACTTAATCAAAAAGTGTGGGGCGCAGAAACATGTACTTTTAATTAATTTCGACAAAGTGCCCCACGCTTTTTGATTAAGTATTACATTATTTTGTACTTTTTAGAAGCGTGTTTTTTAGTTTTTTTAAAATATAATTTATTTTTTTACTTTTTAGTCTTAATTATTTTTATAGAGAAAAGTTTGCGGAATTTAACAGAATGAAATGTATATTTTTATTATTATTATTTTTTTAATATATAATTTCATTTAAATTGAGTAGGTAAACAATTATTTTTATAGAGAAATTGAAAAGTTTTTGTTTTGCCGAGAGTAGCAGAGTTGTTGATTCACAAAGAGAAACAAAGAGGTTGTCCTCTGCTTGATGCAAATAAACATACACACATATATATCGAGATGATATATCTGTATATATATTATTTATTTGTTTGAGACTATAGTTTCGAAGACTTGGTCTTCATCATCAGTCTTTCTTCAATTATAAATGTTTTTCATGGAGTCAATATCATATGGATATTGAAAACTTGGTGTTCCTTCGTCACTGCTGGTCGGCTAGGAACTAATAAAGACATTCTATTTGGGTTCACATTCAAATATAACAATATGTTTCCCTTTCTCCTTTTCTCCTTAGAAAGGCTGACAAAAGAAGGGTTTTTCCTTTTTTCTTTTATCTTTTGTTAGCAAACATCTTAAGCAGATTACTATTTGATAACTCTATTTGATTGTTCAAACAGAGTTTTGAATTTCTATTGAATGATTTCAAAATTTCTAAAGATTCGATTGCGCTAATTAATTTTGGGTTCTTTTCTCCTTTTATTAATCTAATACCTTCTGGGAAGGAGTGATTGTTTGAATTTAAATGTTCTGCAAAAGAATTTTCGCACTTTTTATTTTTAAAATCTCTTATATGTTCATTTAATCGAATTTTCAGATTTCTCTCTGTCTTCCCTACATAGATTGCTTCGCAATCTTTGCATTTCAAACTATAAACCCCTTCTTTTTCTATATTTGGTAATTTGTCTTTTTTATTTGAACCTAAATCTTTTCCTAGAGTAATTGGAGTTTTGAATACTGTTTTGAACCCTAATTTTTTCATTTTTTGTTTTAATTTTTCCGAAATTTGTCCATAATATGGGAGAACTATTCTAGGATTTTCTTTTTCTTTTTCATTCTTTTGTGAATATACTGATTCCAGGGTTAATTTTTCAATTTTTTTATTTAACATTTGGTCTATAAGGCTTGCTTCGTACCCATTATTTACCGCGATTTCTTTAATTGTCTCTAATTGAAGAAAGACTGATGATGAAGACCAAGTCTTCGAAACTATAGTCTCAAACAAATAAATAATATATATACAGATATATCATCTCGATATATATGTGTGTATGTTTATTTGCATCAAGCAGAGGACAACCTCTTTGTTTCTCTTTGTGTATAGAGAAATGTTTGCAGAATTTAACATAACGAAAGTCACATTGATAGATACATAGATAGATACATATCATATAGGTGAAACTAATATAAAGCGTGTAAAAACTAAAAAAAACACGCTTCTAAAAAAGTACGAAATGTAATAAAGTCAAAAAGCGTGGGGGCACTTTGTCGAAATTAATTAAAAGTACATGCATCTGCGCACAACACTTTTTGACTTTATGTTTATTAGATTATTTTGTACTTTTTAGAAGCGTTTTTTTTAGTTTTTTTTAAAATATAATTTATTATATTTGGAAAATTATAACAATAAAATATAAGATCTGTATTGCATTTCGTAGATGATCTAATTTGTTGTAAATGACTATAGGGCCCTCCTGTTATGACATTGATGTCTTGGCTGACATGATGATGAATGGAATGTCCATCGCCCGAATCAGTATGGTCTATCAAGATTATGCTTATCTTCAAGAATTGCTTAGATCAGTGAGAAAGCTGCAGCCAGAGTTAGTAAGCAATTTGGAAATCTTTATGTAGAATGTATTGGAATGAATACCCGATCGTGTGAAATAAGAACCGGAGTTTCTAAAAAAGTAAGCTTAAGCGATTTTAAACTTATAAATTATTGAATAAATTAAATTATTATCATTACGAAAAAAAATGAATAATTTACTTTTCTATCACTTAATGGATGTTCGATTGTTTTATAAAATTACGAAAAATATACTATTATCAAATATAAACATCATCGACGATTCGCCGTATTAGAAACAAATCGTTCTTGTTATATAATACATTTTTGAATTCTTAAATAAATTGACACGTTCTGATGTGGCCATACTTGAATTAACATCAATTTAGAATCAACCTCTGCTTTCGCCATTCATTTACATTCCTCTAATCATTCGGCCTCTATTAATAATCCTATTCCTATTCATTTTGAAAGAAAAGGCCTTAGGTTGGATCTTTTAGAGTCTACTGAAATTAAAAGAGCCCTTTCAAATAATAGCAACATCCTTAATAACCAATTAGAAGTTAATAAAAATACGATTATAGATTATATTTTATAATATAAATAACCTAAAAATTATTTTCCATTTTCAAAATTTCTATTTTAATATTTTACTATTGTTTCTTTCGAGTTCGTAACCCCCCCCCTCCCTTCCCTTATTCTACTTCTTCCTTCCTTTATTTCTAAGTCCAGGTATAATTCTAAGCCCTAGTTAAACCCCCTTTGTTCATTTGTCTATAAATACAATACTCAATACCGCATTCTTTCCCCCCACCATGTACGTTCTTCCCAAATGAACTTCACTTATACATATGTTTCCAATTTTATATTTAGTTTTCTTTTGTAACTCCTGATGATGGGCTCATAACCCGAAATATATATCGAGATAAAAACTCAAAACATATATTTGTTTTATTTGTGAAACCCACCTAGAAAAATATATTTTTACTTATTATCTATTAAAATGTTTCACCTAGAACCGACACCAAATTCTTTAAAGATTATTTAATTTAATTTTATTCAATGATCCTGCTATTGATCAGAATTCAAAATAAAACAATAGGTAGTATACTTTTGCAGAAAAAAATATTATTTTTGCCGGACTTATGTTTAAAAAATTTAATAAGCCAACTTTTGAATTTTCTTTAATCTAAAAAATGTCTCCTGTCAAACATGGCAAGTTATTTAAAAAAATTGGCCCATTTAGTCGAGATTTATAAATGGTTCAGAACTTTGTACTTCATTCTTTAGAAAAGAAATATTGGTATTTTTTGGCAAAATTAGCTAAACTATTTTTTAAACTAATAGAGGTTATTACTCAAGTATTAGATGAGAATCGATCGCTATTTTTTGGATTTTAAGTCGATTCCTCCATGTCTTCAGCAATGGTTACCAATAAAAACCGAAAAGTTAAAAAATCCAATGTAGAATGGTTATTCCTCGACTATTAAATGAGAATCGATCATTATTTTTGAATTAAAGTCAACATGAACTGCAAATAGCAAGTGATATCTGATTAATAATAAAGGAATAAACATATTAATATTTCAAATGAATTTGGATAAAGTTTAGCCAACGATCCGTTGCAGTTTATTTTTTTTTAATGATATTGATGTGAGAAGGAGATACACCAGAAGGTGCATCCCCTAAAGGCCTGTATGGGATGGCCCCTCCATCGTGAAAAGAACAGAGTAGAAGGAAAGAAGCCGGGATCACGAGCCAAATCTCAGAAAGTTAGATACAATCCAATTTACTAAGTTTTTTAAGGGCTTCGAGCAGTGGTAAATTCTCCGTGCGATAAATTAGGTTAAATTTATCTCCCACTTAATTTTTTTACCAGACCCTATACTTACAGAAAAAATGTCTGGGTATAGCCGGGAATCGAACCCGAGACCTCCGGGTTGCCAGCCAGTCATTCTGACCATTACACCAGGGAGGCGGTCAATATATATACATTACTATATATAGGGTATGGTCAAGTATTGTAATCGTGTATTTAAAATGTAGTTGGTTTTTGCTTATTGGTTTTTTAGAAATATCTTAAAAACGGCTAAAACTATTTTGATAAAAAAAATTGAGCGAAACCATGGCGTTTTGATCTACAAAAAAGTCCTAATAAGTGAACATCGAAAAAATTATATTTTACGAGATATTAATTATTTTGTCAAAATGTCTGTTAGTTAGTTGTTGGCGTTACCAAATTTTGTGTAGGCTCTAGCTCAAAAACTAGTGTGAATATACAAAACGAAATTTCAACATGTAAGATTTGGTGACA
Organism: Euborellia annulipes; assembly: GCA_023213315.1. Lineage (NCBI taxonomy): Eukaryota > Metazoa > Arthropoda > Insecta > Dermaptera > Anisolabididae > Euborellia > Euborellia annulipes. Next base: position 10,692 of record JAKCPI010018492.1, read on the forward strand.
TTGAGATTAAGAGCTGATTATATTTTGGTGGAAATTGGACAAAAAATTATGGGGGGGGGGGTTAAAAAATTTTGAATTATGAGATTTTCAAAATAATAAAAAATAAACTGCAACGGATCGTTGCTAAACTTTATCCAAATTCATTTGAAATATTAATATGTTTATTCCTTTATTATTAATCAGATATCACTTGCAATTTGCAGTTCATGTTGACTTTAATTCAAAAATAATGATCGATTCTCATCTAATAGTCGAGGAATAACCATTCTATATTGGATTTTTTGACGTTTCGGCAATTATTGGTAACTATTTCTGCAGACATGGAGGAATCGACTTAAAATCAAAAAGACTAAATTCATTTTTTGGTAAACAACTCAAGCTTGAGAACCTTTTTTCTGTTTGGCTATAGCGGAGACAAAATATTAAATCTGGCTAGAGTTGCATAAAAAGTTAATTAAGTTAAGTT
>JAKCPI010018493.1:0-14733 GCA_023213315.1 Euborellia annulipes
TTTAATTGAAAAGTTTTTGTTTTGCCGAGAGTAGCAGAGTTGTTGATTCACAAAGAGAAACAAAGAGGTTGTCCTCTGCTTGATGCAAATAAACATATACACATATATCTCAAGATGATATATCTGTTATATATATTATTTATTTGTTTGAGACTATAGTTTCGAAGACTTGGTCTTCATCATCAGTCTTTCTTCAATTATAAATGTTTTTCATGGAGTCAATATCATATGGATATTGAAAACTTGGTGTTCTTTCGTCACTGCTGGAGGGCTAGGAACTAATAAAGACACTCTATCTGGGCTCACATTCAAATATAACAATATGTTTCCCTTTCTCCTTTCTTCTTAGAAAGGAGGAATTTTTTCCTTTTTTTCCTTTTTATCTTTTGTTAGCAAACATCTTAAGTAGATTACTATTGGATAGTTCAATTTGATTGTTTAAACAGAGTTCTGAATTTCTATTGAATGACTTCAAAATTTCTAAAGATTCGATTGCGCTAATCAATTTCGGGTTCTTTTCTCCTTTTATTAATCTAATACCTTCTGGGAAGGAGTGATTGTTTGAATTTAAATGTTCTGCAAAAGAATTTTCGTACTTTTTATTTTTATAATCTCTTATGTGTTCATTTAGTCGAATTTTCAGATTTCTCTCGGTTTTTCCCACATATATTGCTTCGCAATCTTTGCATTTCAAACTATAAACCCCTTCTTTTTCTATATTTGGTAATTTGTCTTTTTTATTTGAACCTAAATCTTTTCCTAGAGTAATTGGAGTTTTGAATACTGTTTTGAACCCTAATTTTTTCATTTTTTGTTTTAATTTTTCCGAAATTTGTCCATAATATGGAAGAACTATTCTAGGATTTTCTTTTTCTTTTTCATTCTTTTGTGAATATACTGATTCCAGGGTTAATTTTTCAATTTTTTTATTTAACATTTGGTCTATAAGGCTTGCTTCGTACCCATTATTTACCGCGATTTCTTTAATTGTCTCTAATTCCTGTGAATATGCTTTTTCTGATAAAGGTATATTTATTAGTCTATGTATCATTGAATGGAAGGCTGCGTGTTTATGTGACATTGGTCTACAAGAATTTTTATGTATTACAATGTCAGTAGCTGTGGGTTTTCTATAAATTTCAAAGGTGTGCTTATTTCCGGAGATGTTTATTTTTAAATCTAAAAAATTTAGTATTTTCTCTTTTTCTTTCTCTACTGTGAATTTAATTTTCTCATGAAGATTATTTATATATTCTATAAATGTGTCTAATTGTCTATTTGTTCCTCCCCATAGTAAAATTATATCATCTACGTATCGATAATAGTATATAATGTTTTTTGAATATTTTTCATTGTCAAGGAATTTATTTTCAAAATCATTTAAGAATATTTCTGCTAATAACGGGGACAATGGAGATCCTATTGATAATCCCTCCCTTTGTTCATAAAATTTTGCTCCCAAATTGAAAGAAATTGTGGTTGATACATGTGTGGACCAGACTGCTTAGATCCATTTTTTCCAGGTTGTTTAGGCCAACTGACCTGAAAATAATTTTGTCTACTAACTGTTTTGTTTCGTTTGGCGGTATATTAGTGAAAAGGCTCGTGATATCTAAGGATAGAAGCTTCGCATTATTAGGAATTTTAATATCTTTAATTTTGTCTATAAGTTCGATTGAGTTTTTAATAGAATGTTCAGCTTTGAATTTTGTTCTTTCTCGAAAAATGCTGTTTAGTTTTTTTGCAAGTTTCGTTATTGATGAGTTTATATAACTAACGACGGGTCTGATGGGAATTTTTTCTAATTCCTCTGACTTGTGTATTTTGGGAAGTCCATATAACCTTGGGCATAATGGATTTCGTTCTGTTAGAATGTATTTTTCTTTTTTTGAAAGTAATTCTGAACTTTTTATTTTTTCTTTAACGATTTTACTGAATTTATTGACCGGGTTTTTAATTTCTACGAATTTATGTGCTTTTATGAATTGTTCGGTTTTTTCCATGTATGTTTTTTGATCTAAAATTACAACTGAATTTCCTTTGTCGCTTTTAACTATAGTCAATTTATTTTCTTTTATTTTCGCTTTGAGTGATTTTACGATTTGGGGTTCATTATTAATTTTGTTTTTATTTTTATTATTTTTAATGTGTCGAATTTCCTTCTCCAATAATTTCCCGCAAATAGTTTTATTTATGTTGCTTTCTTTATTTTTAGATAGCTCTGTTTCAAGATTGACTACGATGTCTTCAATAATGTTTCTATTAATTGGGGTTTCCACTGAGTGTTTCAAACCTTTTTCTAATAATTCTATTTCTATTTTATCAAATTTTTCTTTAGAGAAGTTTTTTACTCTATCATTGAATTTACTTGTTTTTGCTTCTATATGTTTTTCTGGTTTTTTAATTTTTTGATTTGTTTTAAGATTCTTAATTTTATTGTCTAATTTGGCTTGTTTTTTAACCATTAAAAATTCAACCCTATCTCTTATTTCACAATCTTTAATATCAAATTGGCATGCATGAAGGATTTCTGTCAACCTAGTGTGGATTTCATATAGATAATATTTGAATGTGTCCCTTAATGAGTAATGTTTATTAATTTCTAGACTTACCCATTTTTTCCGGCTATCCTGAACGACTTTTGAGGCGATTGCTGAACGATTTTTTGTCTTGATCTGTACATATTTTGGAGTTATATTTTCAGAAAGACAAGTTTTGTTGAACCAAATATTTTTGTTCGCTGTTGCGTATTTTAAGCGTAGTTTAAAATACAGATTTAGAAGCATTTTCCTCTGAGGCGTTCCTGATTTCCGATAAAGTTTCTTTATCCAGTCTTCCGAATTTTCCACCACTTTTGTTATCCATGACAAATAATTTACAATCAATGGCAATGGAATGACAATTCCCTTGATTTAGTTGAAAAGTTTTTGTTTTGCCGAGAGTAGCAGAGTTGTTGATTCACAAAGAGAAACAAAGAGGTTGTCCTCTGCTTGATGCAAATAAACATATACACATATATATCAAGATGATATATCTGTATATATATATTATTTATTTGTTTGAGACTATAGTTTCGAAGACTTGGTCTTCATCATCAGTCTTTCTTCAATTATAAATGTTTTTCATGGAGTCAATATCATATGGATATTGAAAAACTTGGTGTTCTTTCGTCACTGCTGGAGGGCTAGGAACTAATAAAGACACTCTATCTGGGCTCACATTCAAATATAACCATATGTTTCCCTTTCTCCTTTCTTCTTAGAAAGGAGGAATTTTTTCCTTTTTTTCCCTTTTATCTTTTGTTAGCAAACATCTTAAGTAGATTACTATTGGATAATTCAATTTGATTGTTTAAACAGAGTTCTGAATTTCTATTGAATGACTTCAAAATTTCTAAAGATTCGATTGCGCTAATCAATTTTGGGTCCTTTTCTCCTTTTATTAATCTAATACCTTCTGGGAAGGAGTGATTGTTTGAATTTAAATGTTCTGCAAAAGAATTTTCGTACTTTTTATTTTTATAATCTCTTATGTGTTCATTTAGTCGAATTTTCAGATTTCTCTCGGTTTTTCCCACATATATTGCTTCGCAATCTTTGCATTTCAAACTATAAACCCCTTCTTTTTCTATATTTGGTAATTTGTCTTTTTTATTTGAACCTAAATCTTTTCCTAGAGTAATTGGAGTTTTGAATACTGTTTTGAACCCTAATTTTTTCATTTTTTGTTTTAATTTTTCCGAAATTTGTCCATAATATGGAAGAACTATTCTAGGATTTTCTTTTTCTTTTTCATTCTTTTGTGAATATACTGATTCCAGGGTTAATTTTTCAATTGAAGAAAGTGATGGAAGACCAAGTCTTCGAAACTATAGTCTCAAACAAATAAATATATATATATACAGATATATCATCTTGATATATATGTGTATATGTTTATTTGCATCAAGCAGAGGACAACCTCTTTGTTTCTCTTTGTGTATTAAATTATTCTCCTCCCTAAAAAGATTTTTTCCCAAACATCAGCTTTCTCTGACTCCTGATGATGGGCTCACCCCCGAAATATATCGAATTCAAAACTCAATTTTATTTTATTTCTTTTTTTTGTGAAACCTACCTCGCATTTTGCTCAAGTTTTATTATTAAATTATTCTCTCCTAAAAGATTTTTTCACAAACTATCAGTCAAAATGAGAATGTCAAAGACTTGGACCCTTCACTTACGATAAGTCTAATATTTTGCTGTCTTACACTGCTAATATTTTTCGATTCTTATTCTTTATTTTGTTTTCCAACTTCTTCAAAATGCCTGAATAGTATTTGCTGTTGTTTTCAGAGTCTACCTTAAAATTGACTCCATTGTCGATGTTGTTTCTGATTGCGATGGACTCCAAGAATTTAAATGTGTTCCCTTCTGAATACAGAATTTTAGTATCTTTAAAGTTAAATCCATGATTATTATCTATTGCATGAATAGATAAGGCGCTGCAAAAGATTTTGTTTTATTATGGATTTATCATGTTCAATTAATCTTGTTTTTAATTTTTCTTTTTGATTCGCCTATGATATGTTTTGTTGCAATCCATGCAATCAATCTTATATACAATGTTGTTTTTGTGATTCTTGTCAATTATGTCATTATTGTTGTAAGCCATTGCTTGATAGACTTGTTGCATTTGAAAGATACATGTATTCTCTCTCTCTTGTGCCTTTATATCTCTTCTTTTATTCTGTCAGTTAAAGTTGGAATGTACAGGATGGCCAAATTATTATACTCAAATGATTTTTATCAAGTAAATTTATTTTATTCAAACTTTTCAAAAAATCTAGTAGTAATCTAGTCTAATAACCCTTTTGGACTGGCCTGGAAACTCGCCAGACCTCAACCCGATCGAAAATGTATGGGCGGCCCTAAAAAAAGAAATTTGCAAAGATAAAATAATTACTAACAAAAGGGACTTGATAGAAAATATTATTAAAGCATGGCACAATACACCTGCACTTTAAGAAATAGCCAAAAAATGCATTGCCAGCAGGGCATACAAAATGTGATTGCTCGAAAGGGAGGATTCACTAAATATTGAAATTGTATCAATTCATAATTACTTCCTGTCTCCTTTGATAATGCCAAAGAAAACATTGTAATTATAGAAAGTACATTATAGTTCTCAGATCATAACATAAATTTAAACCAATATTACTTTAGTGTTTAGTTGTATGAAATAAAAACAAGATGGCTAGTCTTGAACAACCGAGCAAAATTTTAACGTCGTTTGATTTTGGATTTATCCCACACCTGGCTTCAAATTCCTTAACTATGTGTAGATAAATAATTATTCTTTTCAAAATAATGCTACAAATAGGATATAATTGAAAAAATAATTAGAATAAATATATTAATTGAAAAAAAGGATTTTAATAAGGCAACTAAAGAAGCATTTATTAAAAATAAAATTTAATCAAAATACGACAAAAAGAAGAACGACAAGCTTTAATGCATTCAAGATGTGTAATTTACTTAAAGAAAAATTCTTTTTACCTTACCATATTCACTGAATTTATGTATTGTGTAGTCGAGTGAGTTTTTTGTAAATTTGCTTTTATATTTTATTTTATATCTCATAAATAAACTATTTTCTTATTTCAGAAAACATAATTGAAAAATATAATATCCAATTTATTTATTTAAAAAATCACCAAAACAATCTTTATGAATAATAAAATTAAAAATTTACATGTATTTAAACATTACTATCTTGGACAATATTTTCAGAAGTGGTATCATCATTTTCAAAATAATCAGAGACTCTGAATATGGTTATTGGTTCTTGAGGAGTTTTAATTTTAGAAGATTCCCCTTCTGAAAAGGACTTTTTCTAAAATCAACAAAATGTGTGTTAGAAAATTTATGTATGAACATAAAAAAATCATTTTCCACATAATATGATAAAATACTTACGAAAAATAAAGGTTTAAAGATGACGCAATTGAGTGATCGGTTCCCATTAAATTCCTTCAGCTACATCAAGTGCTTCTTCGACTTTATCCATATCAGTATGAATTCGATTAATCAATGCACCAAGAGTATCGATGCGGCTACATAAATTGATCAACAGCCGTTTTGGTTCATTTATTTATTTCAGGAATTTTAGAACATGCTGGAGATACAACCTTCCGGAACAGGACCTAAAAAGTGAAGTGAGAAAAAATATATATTATATGTTAAGATAGTTGTTTCGCGACAATACTAGCAAAAAGTTAATGCTAGAGTATATAGAACAGACAATAAGGATTCATAATTCATAAGCCCAAAACTTTTTGCTGTTTATGTACCGATTCTAGCCAATCCCGTGCTCGTTTGACAAATCTGGCACCATTGTAAGAGATTGAATATTTTTATATTAAAATGACAGATAAAATACATTTTAAAAGTTAAAAAATTTCTATAAAAATCGTTTTGTTATTTTTTAACAAATGTAATCAACGCCTACGTTACACCTTATGAAAATTATAATTTTGAAAAAATCTAGCGCATGCGCGCTTTATACATCTTTCGCTGGTTAAATAAATGCGCTGTTGCCAAATTGTTTTTAGTGTAAATTTTTTTTTATACATTTTTCATTATTTATTCATTATTATCTCAGAAACTGTGTTGTAACTATGAATCAAAATTGTCTTAAAAATATGTATTGGTTATTGTTTAATGTTGGTTTAGTTTTTTATAAAAATGGTAAGAAGGGTTTCTTAATTATAATTAAATATGTATGTAAATTTTCCGATATCCAGTATAGTGCAATTGTAAACGCGTCTTGAATCGAAAATAGTATAAAATAGAAAAATGTATTTTTTACACGGTCGCCACTAACCAGAGAGCATAAGAAGTGAGGATGAAGGGTAATTGAAATCTTTCTAGCTACTAATTTTCATCAATAGCTTGGATAAGAAAGAACTCCAATCGACGATATTAATGTTAAATGAAATCCCTTCTCCTTTCCCTCTCAGGTTAGATAATTGAAAGTTTCCAATTAATTTTGAAGATTGCAAGTAAGTTTTAAATTTACCCGATTTAAAAATTTTAATGTTTCTAAAAAGAACTTAAACTTATATATTTAGAAGGTTTGAGAATTAGGTTTGTAGGCTAATTTAAAATAAAAAAAAGGTATTCTTTTTCATAAACAAGGATATATAAAAATTTATTCAAATAAAAAAAATAAAAAAAGAAAGATGAATAGGATTTTTTGAAAAAAAAAGGGAAGTTTCCCGCACAAAATTGTCTTAATTTAGATGTATAAAAAATTAAAATATAAAATATCAAAATATTAACATTAAAATATTACCTTAAAATATTCCCATAAGGAATTTACATGTATATGGTTACCTTTTGATATTATATTTGTTTTTTATATATGTTAAATATCTTTTTTAACAGGAAGATATTTAATTTTCAGTCAGAAATTGTGACCCAAATTTCTGCTATGTTTAATATATGAACAGATCAATTATAAATGAAACCTAAAAGTAAAGGTATATAATTATCTGCAAAAAGAAAAGAATGGCCAAATAAGTTGCCTTATTCACTATTAGAATAGGCTGATGTTTCTCTTTCAAGAGATGTTTCTTGTTCGCAAATCGAGACAAAGAAATTATTTATTGCAAATTAATAAAACTGGCTCTGATTCAACGCCTCAAAGGAATGTAATACAATTTCAGGGTTAATCAAACCTCTGAATTGAAAACGAATTAAATCCTTTTCGAAATAAGCTCTATTTCGAAAATGAGAATAGGATAATTCTGATAAGATTCTTGCAAGCACTGCGATAAGAATTCTTTTGGGCAAGTTACCTGTCAGAGGAGCGAAAATGCAATGCCGGAAAAACAACCCAACGAGACGCTCTTCCGCTCAAAACCCCATGTGTCGCCAAGGGGGTCGCTGCATGCGTATGTTTAAAACGTGGGCCCTTTGAAATTCACCAATGAGAAAATAACTCAAATAAATTGGCGTTAACATAATACCCCCCTTCTCGAAAGATTATTTCGAAACCCTGGAAACGGTTAAGTGAGAGATTATGCGACGAGTCATTGTTAACTCGGAAATAACAAAAAAAAGGATAAATTGATACAACTAAAAAAAGAATGAATTTTATTACATTTTATTTATGAAGCATCTTCGACGGGTAAAGGAGTGAGCTTTATGACGGGGCGCTTAATGAAGCCCAGTTTTGTTTTTAGAGTGACCACTCTAACTATTTTATCCTCTCCTGGATGTAATTCCGTAACTCTGCCTAACATCCACTGGGTGGGGAAGAGGCCTTTGTCATGGACTACAACCAGCTGATTTTGTTTGATGTTTGGCTCACCCTTTTTAAACCGGTGTCTTTGCTGCAAGGTGCGAAGGTAGTCAGCCGACCACTTTGACCAGAAATGTTGATACATTGTAGCTTGAAGCTTGTATCTGGAAGAAAGTTTCAATTGTGCTGTGGATTCCTTGGAAGAAGATATGTCCACGAGAGCATTACCAATAAGAAAGTGACCTGGAGTCAAAAAATCGAGACTGTCTGCATCTGCAGTGAGCTGAGTAAGGGGCCTAGAATTGAGAACAGCTTCAACCTGGCAAAGAAGGGTCTGAAATTCAATTAAAGTGAGGATTTGACCTCCTATCACCTTTTTCAGTATCGTCTTAGCGGCCTTCACTCCGGACTCCCACAAGCCCCCTTGGTTTGGGCTGTAGGGAGGGATAAAGGACCATTCAATTGAGTTTTCAGAATAGAATCCCTTGGCTTCGTCACTGCTCAAATTCTGCTTGATAAGTTTGTGCTCAGCCTTGACAATTTTGCTTGCAGATACGAAGGTGGTGCCATTATCTGAAAAGATTCTTTTGGGGACCCCCCTTCGTGACGTAAACCTCTTAACCGCCTGAAGAAATGTTTCGGTGGAAAGGTCGTTACAAACTTCGAAGTGACAAGCCTTGGTGGAAAAACAAACAAAAATTAGACAATATATTTTTTGTGGCGTGGAGCCTCGGTGTAATCTGTAATGGACAAAGAACGGTCCGAAAAAATCTATTCCGGTATTTAGGAAAGGTCTGGAAACGACTATTCTTTCTTCTGGGAGATTTCCCATCAAGGGGGAGAAACCCTTCTTATTATATTTGGCGCATATAACGCATGATCGATAGACTGACCTAATGAGCTGTCTGCCTTGGACTATCCAATACTTTGAAGAGATTAGGCTTGCTAATTGAGTGGGCCCGCAATGTAAATACTTTTTATGGTACCCCTCTACTAGAGTTCTAGTATAAGAAGAATGTCTTGACAAAATAATAGGATATTTCGAGTCGAGGTCCAATTCTGAATTTTTGAGTCTGCCTCTCACTCGAAGGGTGCCCCGGTCGTCAAGGAAGGGTGCAAGGGAAAGTATATTACTCTTACTGTGAATACATTTGCCTTGCTTTAGTGCCTGAATTTCTGAAGAAAAATATTCCTCTTGGACAAAGTGGACAATTATTAAATTTGCTGATTCAAGTTCAGAAGCTTGAATCCTGTTCTTTTTATTGAAGATTTGGCTACAATCAACCTTTGAAATAAATTTGGACTGGATAAATTGGATGTATTTTCTAAGTATAGCTATATGTTTGATCATCTGAGAATGATTTGAGAAACGTTCAACATAATTTTTTAAGAATTCATTTGTCCGTACATGGAAAATATTTGTGAATAACGTCTTATTTTCATTAGATGGCATTTCAACTTTGGGAAGAATTTCAAAAAAAGGTGGTACTTGAAGAAAATGATTGATTATTCCTGAAGTCCAATCCTTTAGATTTATGAATTCTAAAATAGAAATGCCTCTCGTGCCATGATCGGCTGGATTTTCGCTTGTATTGACATATGACCAAGTGTGAGGGTATTTGAAATCTTGAATAGTTTGGACCCTGTTGGCTACAAACGTTTTGAATTTGAAAGCGGGAGAATTAATCCAATTCAAGGTTACTGTGGAGTCTGAAAAGAAATGGAAAACTTCTACATTAAAATGAAAGGATGGAATGAAAAATTCTAGCGTTTTAACCATTAAATGGGCCGCCAGAAGTTCTAATCTAGGCATAGAAATTCTTTTTATGGGAGTGACTTTAAATTTTGACAGCACTAAATTTGATTTTACGAATTTATTTCGAAAAAAACTAGCTAAATAACAAACAAAACCGAATGCGGTTTCACTTGCGTCTGCATAACAAAACATCTTATGTGAGTCTGCCTCTGGGTGAGACAAAGCTCTGTTTAATCTAAAATTATTTAATAAAGGGACTTGTTCTCTAAATTCATCCCATTTTTGCTGGAATGATTGTGGAACCTGATCGTCCCAATCAATTTTCAATTTCCAAAGCTCTTGGAATAAAATCTTAAATCGTATTATACAAGGGGTGATCCAACCAAGAGGATCATAAATTTTAGCCAGATCGGATAAAATCGATCTTTTGGTGAGAGCTTTATTTTTAAAGAAGAAAATTTAAAATGAAATTCATCGCTGTTTGGCGACCATTGGATACCTAGAATTGACGTGTCGTCCCCAAACTCAACATACTTTGACTCTGAGGTGAGTAAATGATTTCTTTGAAGAAAAGTAATCATTTCTGTCGAATTAGAAGACCACTTATTGAGGTCGAAGCCTCCTAAACGTAAAACCTGAGAGATTTCTCTAACCATGAGCTTCAACTCGCTTAGAGTGTCTGCTCCTATTAAAAAATCATCTAGATAGGTATTAGCATTAATTGCTTTGTAAGCTAAAGGGAATTCTCTCTTATGCTTTTCTGCTAACCATTTGATGGCTCTGATGGCCAAGAAGGCGGAGGAAGATAATCCGAAAGGTACGCAATTGAATCTGTAGATATTTGTATCTTGATTCGGATATTTCCAAATTATTCGAATAAAATCTCTATGTTCTGGCCTTATGGAAATTTGGAGGTACATCTTTACAATGTCAGTGGAGAGGACGAAATTGTAATTTCTAAATTTGTTTAAAACTAATCTCAAATCATTCTGCAGAATGTCCCCTACTTCTAACAAATCGTTTAAGGAATATCCTGAAGAGGATTTTGCTGAGCCATCAAGGACGACTCTGAGCGAGTCTGACTCTTTCTTGTGAACTCCAAAGTGTGGCAAATAGAATTGTCTATTATTATTCAGATGATCGTGAGTGTTTAGACCTCCCACTAATTCAATGAATTTACTTTTCTCTAAATCCCGAAAATAATCTATGTATTTTTCTTTTAAATCAGGTTTCTTTTCTAGCGACTTCAACTGACTGAATAAAATATTTTTAGCCCTTGTAAAGGAATCGCCTAAGACTTTATCTTCTGCTTTAAATGGGAGAGCTAGTTGTAATTTCCCTGAGTCTAATTGCTCAATACTATTGATGAATTGAGTCTCGGCTAATGAAATTTCTTTGTGAGGTGTGGGGTCGGAAGAATCCATTTCCCATAATTTTAACAAATTTTTATTGATATGTGAAAGTTCAATATCTTTCTTTTTGGAAATGATGTGAGTGATGCTAACGGCTAAATGTGAGCAGCTCGCGTTTAATGTTTTTGCCTCACCAAAGATGACCCATCCTAAAAATGTATTTTGAGCCCATAAAGTGCTCGCTGGGTTTTTTATTATCTCTGATATAATGAGCCTAGAAAATAGTTTTACACCGATTAATATTTGAATTCGATGGGGTGTTGTAAAGGACTGGTCTGACAGGGCTAAATTTTTAACGAATTCAAACTGGTTTCTTTGCAAAGGAACCGATGGAAGAGTGAAACTTAACTTCTCTACAACCAAGAATTCAGAAGACATAACGAACCTTTCATCGACTGTCGATCTAAACTTGAGCGTGACTGACTTTTGAACATCAGCAAGCTTCTTGTTTTGGATGCCGTTCAAAGTGACTGGTGAGTCGAAAGTACGAAGACCTAGGTTTTGTACTAAATCTGAAGCTATCAGAGACACTTCACTTCCTGGGTCGATAAATACCTTAGAGGGGATTGTCATTCCATGTAAATCATTTACCAGAATCGTACCTCGACCAAGGAGAGAAGAATTCGACCCTGCTGCACAGTGATTTGTTGACGGTTTCTGTGACTCTGCGATTGGACTGGAATTGCTGGGTGATTCCGACGACTGTCTCTGCGATCGGGGTGAATTCCTTTGTGAGTGGGGACGACTGGGATGAAGACTAGTCCCTTGTGAGTCGTTCTTTTTTCTAGAATAGCAAGTCAATTTATTATGAGGTCTATCACAATTGGGACAGTTAGACCACCTGCAAAACATTGTAGAATGGGTAGTTAGAAAACATTTCATGCAGCCTTTATATTGATATATAAAATTACTTCTCTGCTTGGGTTCCAAGCCCAAGAACTTAGGACAGTTGCTTAATTTATGGGGCGCTGAGCAAAGTCTACATTTATTTGTGGCAGTTAAATTATAAGTCTTTTTATGACTATTAATTACTTTGACATCCCGTTTATAATTGAACTGTTCATTTACAGTAGTTTTCTTTTGATTGTCAGATTCTGACATTGAATCGGCTACCTGATTAATAAAGTCTATTACCGAATCAATTGATGGAATTTCATCATGGGTTAATTTGAATGCCCATTTCTCGTAACAATGTCTATCAAGCTTGCTTGTGACAATTCTTACGAGAATTGCGTCCCAGCTAGTCGTGTCGACTTTTAAATTTGCTAATTGTAACAAAATTTCTCTGACTGTCCTAGCCAGTTTATTATAAGCTTCATTGGAAGCTTTATGTATAGATTCTAGATCTAAAAGTTTGTCGATCAAGAGAAACACTATTTTCCTATGTTTATTGTACTTATCGTTAAGAAGCTGGCGTGCAAGAGTATAGTTACTGTTTATAGGTTGCAAGTGTTGGATTACTCCTAATGCTTCTCCACTCAAAGATGCCGTTAGGTATTGAAGCTTCTGGGCAGCCTGTAGCGAAGAATTAATATGAACTGCGGCGTCGAAGAGGTTGAGGAAAGCTGGCCAATCCTCGATCCTTCCACTGAAAGTAGGTACCTTTAAATGTGGAAGATTAATATAAGATGAATGTTTATTATTGGATTCGTCTTTGTCAACATTTGACGTAGTTGCGGGCTGTAAAAGGAAAGTTTTCTGTTTCAGAGAACTCATAGCCTTTTTGATGCCTTCGTAAATGCTCTTTACTTCTGCATCGCCTTCCATTTCGTTAGTCACTATGAAAAGTTTTAATTTCTTCAAAGTGACTATGAGCTCTTTGGCTTCATTCAGTATCTCTTGCACTGCGCTTGGGGAAAAAGTGTTAGCTTGATCGAACGAGGTATTGAGGTCATCAATTTCGTCGGATAAAATGATCCAATCGGTTTTTATTTGTTTGATTTCGGCCATGTTTATGATTAATTATAACTTTTGGCTGAATATTAAAAACTTGAACCTTTTGAACACCAATTCTCAATAAGGGTTCTTTTTAGAAATAAAAAAATGTCCTGTCACGCTCGACAGAATTTCTTATGTAAACGCGTCTTGAATCGAAAATAGTATAAAATAGAAAAATGTATTATTTACACGGTCGCCACTAACCAGAGAGCATAAGAAGTGAGGATGAAGGGTAATTGAAATCTTTCTAGCTACTAATTTTCATCAATAGCTTGGATAAGAAAGAACTCCAATCGACGATATTAATGTTAAATGAAATCCCTTCTCCTTTCCCTCTCAGGTTAGATAATTGAAAGTTTCCAATTAATTTTGAAGATTGCAAGTAAGTTTTAAATTTACCCGATTTAAAAATTTTAATGTTTCTAAAAAGAACTTAAACTTATATATTTAGAAGGTTTGAGAATTAGGTTGGTAGGTTAATTTAAAATAAAAAAAAGGTATTCTTTTTTATAAACAAAGATATATAAAAATTTATTCAAATAAAAAAATAAAAAAAGAAAGATGAATAGGATTTTTTGAAAAAAAAAGGGAAGTTTCCCGCACAAATTTGTCTTAATTTAGATGTATAAAAAATTAAAATATGAAATATCAAAATATTAACATTAAAATATTACCTTAAAATATTCCCATAAGGAATTTACATGTATATGGTTACCTTTTGATATTATATTTGTTTTTTATATATGTTAAATATCTTTTTTAACAGGAAGATATTTAATTTTCAGTCAGAAATTGTGAACCAAATTTCTGCTATGTTTAAGATATGAACAGATCAATTATAAATGAAACCTAAAAGTAAAGGTATATAATTATCTGCAAAAGAAAAGAATGGCCAAATAAGTTGCCTTATTCACTATTAGAATAGGCTGATGTTTCTCTTTCAAGAGATGTTTCTTGTTCGCAAATCGAGACAAAGAAATTATTTATTGCAAATTAATAAAACTGGCTCTGATTCAACGCCTCAAAGGAATGTAATACAATTTCAGGGTCAATCAAACCTCTGAATTGAAAGCGAATTAAATCCTTTTCGAAATAAGCTCTATTTCGAAAATGAGAATAGGATAATTCTGATAAGATTTTTGCAAGCACTGCGATAAAAATTCTTTGGGCAAGTTACCTGTCAGAGGAGCGAAAATGCAATGCCGGAAAAACAACCCAACGAGACGCTCTTCCGCTCAAAACCCCATGTGTCGCCAAGGGGGTCGCTGCATGCGTATGTTTAAAACGTGGGCCCTTTGAAATTGACCAATGAGAAAATAACTCAAATAAATTGGCGTTAAC
>JAKCPI010018494.1:0-38625 GCA_023213315.1 Euborellia annulipes
TATATGTAAATTTGAAATTAACGCCAAAATGACAAAGCACGGAACGCCCTCAGAAGGAGACGAGAAGAATCAAATATCTAACCTTAACATGTCTTTTTGATATCATTTTATAATATAGCATTATATAGAGTCTTATAAGAATTTAATATTATAATAGAAATAATTGTAACACTGTAAATATATTATTATTCTAAATTATATTTAGAATAAATAAAGGACATTGAATTTTGATTCTTCTTTATAGGTAATTAATCATGTTCATTCAAACAATATTGTATTATATATGTAAATAATATTTCTGACAATATATTCTTCTTTATAGCTGAATCAATCTTTAATTACCTGTCAAAACCCCACGGGGAAGAATAAACCTTATTACAAATCAAAATTCACTCCTGCAAGATGACAACAAGGGTTATAATCCATGTGAAGAAAATTCAACAGGATGGCATTTCGGTTTATTCTATCAAAGCAGCGGAGGACCAAACAACTTATAAATTTCCTAAAGAATTCAGAGATGAAAAATCGCATCAGGAAATATTAGCCTTAAGTGCATCTAAAGCAGCAATCAAAGGTATGTCAAAATCTGGAAACTTTAGAAACATAAAATTAACATGGACGCCTGAGATAAAATCATTATACATGGATAAAGATGAAAACTTCATTTTCAAAGGCTGTTTATTGGAAGAAGTAAATAATGAATCCATTAACACGCCCAAAAATAGTGAAATAGAAGTCGATGAAAATATTAATGCACTACATAACATAGAAAAAAAGTTTAATTTAGAAATATTCTATGGCAGAGATCAAGATGCAAGTGAATGGATAAATTCGTTTGAAAAAGAATGTATTAGAAACAATATAATAAATCATAGATTAAAAATACAAGCGTTAAAATATTTCTTAAATGGAACGCCTAAAAATTGGTACGACCTAAATATAAAAAAATTTGAGCATGATGCATGGCCAGAATGGGTTAGTTCATTTTTACTAGTTTTTACAAAAAGAGGATGGTCTCAAATAAGATACGCCTATAAATATGAACATATAAACGGCTCATTTGTAGACTATGCAATTAAAAAAGAAAAATTGCTAATTGATGCTGATTTCGAAATGCCAGAAAAAACAAGAATAAATCATATAGTAATTGGATTACCAATTAAGATTCAAAACCAATTGGAAAGATTAGAAATAAAAAGAACAGATTACTTAATAAGCTTTTTACAGAAATTAGATTCAGAGAATTCCTATATTAATAAAACAAATATAAAAGAAAACTCACATGCTTTAGAAAAAAGAAAGAGTGATTATAAGCAAATAGAAAAAAAACCTTGCTTCAAATGCGAAAAATTAGGAAAGCCAAATAGATATCACCCAATAAATCTATGCTTTAATAAAAAAAGATATGCTGAAATTGCAGAAACATTATTAAATGAAAATATTATCGAAAATAAAACTGAAAGTGGAGAAGAAAAAAACTAAATAGGCCCCACAGATTTATACCATTAATAAATTTAAAAATTAAAATAGGCAAAAATAAAGAAGTCAAGGCGGTCTATGATACTGGATCAAATATATCCTTGGCAAACAGTAAATTAATTGATGAACTAAAGAAAAATATAGAAAAGGATAAAATTTTTTTCAAAACTCTAAACGGTATAAATCATGTGAATGGGCAAACAAAATTAGAATTACAAATAGGTAATATAACAGATTCATTAAATGTATATGTAATTAAGAATGA
Organism: Euborellia annulipes; assembly: GCA_023213315.1. Taxonomy (NCBI): domain Eukaryota; kingdom Metazoa; phylum Arthropoda; class Insecta; order Dermaptera; family Anisolabididae; genus Euborellia; species Euborellia annulipes. The sequence goes on from JAKCPI010018494.1 coordinate 1,745, forward strand.
TAATTTTTCGTATGATTTATTATTGGGGCTAGATGCCATTAAAAAATTCAAGTTAATACAAGACGAGAATTTACAAATATTACAAAAAAACGTCTCTAAGAATAATAAAATTACATTAAATAAAGAGATGATAGAAGATAAAAAGTTAGATAAAAACTTAAATAAAAAAGAAAATGAAATAGTTTTATACATAAACAATGAAAATAGTAAAAAGAAAGATAAAGATACTGATATCATATATTGGGAAAACTGCAACAATAAAATAGAGAAAGACTATGAATTGTGTAATATGTACTTTAACGAATACATAGAATTAAAAGAATATGAAACTTATTTGAATCATTTAAATAAAGATAATAGAAAAAAGATTATGAATATATTAGAAAAGAATAAATCAGCATTTGCCAAAGATAAATATGATGTCGGAAGAGTAAAAAATGCAGAAGCTAAAATAAGATTAAAAGAATATAAATACGTATACAAAAAACCTTATAGGTGTTCAATTTCCGACCAAAAAGAAATTGATGCTCAAGTAGAAAAACTTTTGCAATCGTCATTAATTGAGGAATCAAGTTCGCCATTTGCGGCGCCTGTCACCATGGTTTTCAAAAAGGATGAGGGTAGTAAAACCCGTTTTTGTGTTGACTATCGAGGTATAAACTCCTTATTGGTGCCAGAAATACATCCCTTTCCACGTATAGAAGATATTATTGTCAAAGCAGGAGACTGTAACTGGTTCTCAGCGTTTGACATAAATTCTGCGTTTTGGTCAATTCCGATCAGAGATAAAGACAAGGAAAAGCTTGGTTTTATTACTCAAAGCGGCCACTACCAATGGAATGTTTTGCCGTTTGGACTAAAATTGTCAAGTAGTGTTTTTCAAAGGATACTGGCAAATTGTATTAGGAGAAACAACCTGAGTAACTTTTGTATAAATTATATAGATGATATCCTGGTATTCTCAGAAACATTTGAAGAACACCTAAGGCATATTCAACTGATAATTGAAACAATGAAGAGAGAAGGTTTTAAATTGAAATTATCTAAATGCAATTTGGCAAAGAATTCAGTAAAATACCTAGGGCATATTATTGAAAGAAGCAAAGTAAGACCATATAATGATAACTTAATATCAATTAAAAAGTTTGAACAACCAAAAAATAAAAAGAATGTAAGACAATTTTTAGGAAAAATAAACTTTTACCACAGATATATAGAAAATTCAGTGAAGTTGTTAGAGCCACTTCACAGACTTCTTAGGAAAGATATAAAATTTGAATGGGACAATGATTGCCAAATAGCTTTCGATAAAGTCAAGGGACTCCTTTGCTCCAGTCCTATTCTATTGATTTATAATCCAGAAAAGGAAGTCTTCATATATACAGATGCATCAGGAGAGGGGATTGGGGCTGTGTTAAAACAAGCAGACGATGAAGGATTTCTCCACCCAGTGGCCTACTTCTCGAAAAAGCTAAATCCGACACAAAAAAAAAGGAAAGCGATATTTTTGGAATGTCTGGCCATTAAAGAAGCCATTGTCTACTGGCAACACTGGCTGCTCGATCGAAACTTCACTGTAATCACAGACCACAAGCCGCTGGAAAGTCTGAAGGTAAAGGCCAGAACGGATGAACCATTGGGGGACCTAATTTTCTATCTTTCACAATACTCATTCAAAATTATATACGAGCCCGGAAAAACAAACATAGAGGCGGATGCTCTATCGAGAAATCCGGTGCTGGAAAGTTTTGAAAATGAAGAAGATGTACTAAAAGTAGTAAACATGGTTACAATGGAGGACATCGTAAATGATCAAATCCGAAATAAAAATGAACTGGAAACTTCGAAGAATGTAGTAAAGAAAGGAAATATATGTTTTAAAAATCTAAATAAAAGAACAAGGATATATGTTTCGGAAATGTTTGGAGAAAAATTAATAAATAAAATCCACGAATACTATGGACATATTGGAATGCAGCACTTGTTAAATAAAATAAGACCGCAATACTATTTTAAGAATATGGACGCCATGGTAGAAAGATTTTGTAAACAATGCAATGACTGTATCGAAGGCAAATCCAGAAGAGGCAGAATATTAGGAAATCCCTCGCAATTAGGACCGGCGACCAGGCCATATCAGATAATGTCAATTGACACAATCGGAGGATTTACAGGGTACAACTCTAAAAAAAAATACATGCATATTTTAGTAGATCACTTCACAAGATTTGTTTTTGGTTCAACATCCACGACACAAACAGCCAAAGATTTCATAAAACTAATAGAACCCATCACGAAAAAGAACAAAATAGACACACTGCTCGGGGATCAGTACGCGGGAATAAACTCTAGAGAATTCAAAGAATATTTAAAAGAAAAGAACATAAAAATGATATTCACGTGTACTGACTGTCCAGAATCAAACGGGCTAAATGAAAGGCTAAATCAATCTATAACTAACAGATTAAGAGTGAAGATAAACAGTGAGAAGAATAAAAAAAGATCATGGGCAATAATAGCAGAGGAATGTATAGAAGAATACAATAAAACAACACACTCCATAACAAGATTTCCACCAGCATATCTGCTCCGAGGAGAAAGATCGGAGATCGTTCCGGAAAGTCTGCAGGCAGAAGAAAACTTAGAAGAAAACAGTAAAAAGGCACTGGAAAACTCCATTAAAAATTTCGAGGTAAATGCAAAAAGATTAAGCAAAAACAGAAAAGAACATACGTTTAAGAAGAATGATTTGGTTTATATAGAAATGGGAAACAAGTTAAACAGAAGAAAACTAGACAAAGTAAGGAGAGGTCCGTACAAAATAATTCAAAGAATTTCAAATTCAGTTTACGAAGTAAACCTGGCAAAAAGAGGTAAAAACGCCACACTATTTCATATCAAGAAATTGCTTCCTTATCTCCGCAGTGCGGAAGAAAATCTGGGGGGGGGAGATGTAAATTTGAAATTAACGCCAAAATGACAAAGCACGGAACGCCCTCAGAAGGAGACGAGAAGAATCAAATATCTAACCTTAACATGTCTTTTTGATATCATTTTATAATATAGCATTATATAGAGTCTTATAAGAATTTAATATTATAATAGAAATAATTGTAACACTGTAAATATATTATTATTCTAAATTATATTTAGAATAAATAAAGGACATTGAATTTTGATTCTTCTTTATAGGTAATTAATCATGTTCATTCAAACAATATTGTATTATATATGTAAATAATATTTCTGACAATATATTCTTCTTTATAGCTGAATCAATCTTTAATTACCTGTCAAAACCCCACGGGGAAGAATAAACTTTATTACATATATATTTATTTGTATATTGGTTATATTTTGAAAACGACTCTACCGATTTTGATGAAATTCACGGGTTAGGGGGTTTTTGGGGTGACAATTCGATCTGTCACGGTCTCATCTTCGACAAAATTGTTTTTGATGGGTTTTTTTCGTAATCAAATTAATTATTCTCAGGTAGACAAATCCCATTCTTAGGGTTTTCAAAAAGGTCTCCCTTTTCGTTTTGTACCAGGCAGACAATGGGTTGCCTTATTTCATTGTTCTAAAAGGCCTTGAAGAAGTATTGTGTTTGTGGTTTGTTGTTCTCCCTAAACGTTAGAATTATTAATAAACGTTTTATAATTGTTTTTATAAAGAACCTTATTTATTTAATAGAATAAAAAATAATCAAGAATTTATTTAAAAATATATTTCGCATAAGCAGGTCTCAATTTTCTGAAAAAATAACACAGTGGTCGAATGGACATTATATATATTTGTATTTTTTTTAATTTGAAACGCTTTCAAATAAAAGTCGACCTTTTTATGAGAATTTTAAATTAAAAATAATATTAAAATAAAGATCTTTGTGATTTAAATTTGTTTTAACCTTTTTCTAATGAATCATTGTGGTTTGACCCTCTCTCAAATGCCTCAATCACTTGAATCACAGGATTGCGTCCTCGTTATCGACAGCTGAGAGGAATCCACCAAATCAGATAACGACTCCAGCATCCAAATACCTTTTTTGATCGAAATCCAGGATGATGGAAATTGTCCTAAAAAAACATTAACAAAATCTTATTATATTAAACGAGCAAAATTGTTATATATGATATATACCGGGTGAGTTTTTTATCTTGAGACAGTCTTATAACTCAAAAACAGTGCATTATATGAAAAAAAGTTTCAAATAAAAGTTTATTTATATCGAGGGGGAAACTAAACTACGCTATTGTTTGTCGACCTAGAACAAGCTTTCAAGGGTATTTCAAGGTCAAGTTCTGTTTTTTAAATGGAAACCTATATATTTCTTTACATATTCTTAATCTACAAAAAAAACTGAACAACTTTCATAAGAACTATTTTTTTATACGACATCAAATAAACAAAATATTAAATCAATTAGATCTCAAAAAAAATCTTAATAATTATTTTTAACAATTATTCAACTTAATTATCAAATAATAATGATTAAATAATTAATTATTAAATCGAAAAGTCACAACAATGAAAATAAGTGTTTATAATGATCTTAAAACTTCATTATACTCAGATTTAAGAGATTATTTTCTACTTAATAGAACTATTTAAAATTCTTGAGTTTAAAAAAGTTTATTTCTCGTGTCAATCCAGTAGATAGTTATATTGTATTACCATAATAAAAATGGAGCATTTTTTGTTGAAGACAGAATTGAAATGGTCTTAATTTATGGTGAATGTGGAAGAAGTGTTATGGGGCTGCCATTGAAATGGATGCCGAGCGTTTTCCTGATAGGGATACACCCTCACGAGCTTCATTTTATCGTGTTGTAAATCTGTTAAAAAAAACAACAGGAAATGTAAAGGCTACGAAGAAACTACAACAGGCCAAAATAACGAAATTGGAACTGGAATTCATCCAGAAGACTTGCGATACACTCTGGAATGTCACAGACCAATGTCGAAAAATTATTAAAATATTAATTATTATTAAATTATTTATTTAATAATTAAATATTTGATCATTATTTTTTGATAATTAAGTTGAATAATTGTTAAAAATAATTATTAGAATTTTTTTTGAGATCTAATTGATTTAATCATTTGTTTATTTGATGTCGGATAAAAAAATAGTTCTTATGAAAGTTGTTCAGTTTTTTTTTGAAGATTAAGGATCCGTAAAGAAATATATAGGTTTCCATTTAAAAAACAGAAGTTGACCTTGAAATACCCTTGAAAGCTTGTTCTAGGTCGACAAACAATAGCGTAGTTTAGTTTCCCCCTCGATATAAATAAACTTTTATTTGAAACTTTTTTTCATATAATGCACTGTTTTTGAGTTATAAGACTGTCTCAAGATAAAAAAACTCACCCGGTATATATAATATAGTATATCCAATCGGGTTCTCGAAAACGGCTCTAACGATTTGGATGAAATTCACGGGTTAGGAGGGTTTTGTGTTGGACGATTCGATCTGTCACGGTCTCATCTTCGGCTAAGTTGTTTTTGATGGGTTTTTTGTTAATTGAAATAATTATTCACAGGTGGTTGTCTCGATAAAAATGTATATTTACATTTTTATTCAATTTCCTTTTAATTATTAATTGGTTTTTTTAATTTTAAATTCCACTAATAGATCATTACAAATATTATTATATATATTAAAAGTTAGACAATTTAATTGATGATGAGGAGAGAGAGGAGAGAGGAGGAGAATACCAATCGATTTGATTGGGGAATAATGGAATTGAAATAATTATCGGAAAAGAGGTTTTTTTATCTAATTAGATTTTTCCTCTTATTAAAAACAAGGACTAAAGATGAATAAGGACACTCGATGGTGGAGAAGCAATCTCCGGAATCGAAGCTAAAATACAAGGTATACATTAATTAATGTAAAATAATTGGTTTAATAAAATTTATAAAAAAAAAAAAAAAAAAAAAAATTTAATTGATTGAGATTGAGGGAGGGAGGAGGAGGGATAAATGACCAATCGACTTGATTGGGGAATAATGGAATTGAAATAATTATCGGAAAAGAGGTTTTTTTATCTAATTAGATTTTTCCTCTTATTAAAAACAAGGACTAAAGATGAATAAGGACACTCGATGGTGGAGAAGCAATCTCCGGAATCGAAGCTAAAATACAAGGTATACATTAATTAATGTAAAATAATTGGTTTAATAAAATTTATAAAAAAAAAAAAAAAAAAAAAATTTAATTGAGTGAGGATTGAGGAGGGATGGAGGGGATGAATGACCAATCGACTTGATTGGGGAATAATGGAATTGAAATAATTATCGGAAAAGAGGTTTTTTTATCTAATTAGATTTTTCCTCTTATTAAAAACAAGGACTAAAGATGAATAAGGACACTCGATGGTGGAGAAGTAATCTCCGGAATCGAAGCAAAAATACAATGTATACATTAATTAATGTAAAATAATTGGTTTAATAAAATTTATAAAAAAAAAAAAAAAAAATTTAATTGATGATGAGATTGAAGGGAGGAAGAATAATGGAATTGGAATAATTATCGGAAAAGAGGTTTTTTTATTTAATTAGTTTTTTCCTCTTATTAAAAACAAGGACTAAAAAGATGATCAAGGACACTCGATGGTGGAGAAGTAATCTCCGGAGTCGAAGCTCGAAGCAAATACAATGTATACATTAATTCATGTAAAATAATTGGTTTAATATTAATTGTTAAAATTAATTGATTAAAAATCGAGTTTTAAATCCCACAAATATTAGAATTTGACAATTTAATTGATGAACTCAAAAATTGTTATTTAATTAAAAAAAAATAATTATACGGTATTTATTTATATACCTATATATACACATAATCTGTGGGCCACTAGAAGGCTAGAAATGCAAAAACTGGGTGGCGGGGGCGGGGGTAGAGGTGGGGGTGCAGGAGGTGGGGTTGCAGTGGTGGGGGGGTCCGGGGGAGGTACGGGGTTTCGGGGGCGGGGTGGGGGTGTAGGTGTGGGGTGGGAGGGTGCAGGAGGTGGGGTGAAGTGGTGGGGTCCGGGGGCGAGGGGGGGGTTCGGGGATTAATATATAGCTATTAACTGAAGCAAAAATTTACCGAGCATCGCTACAGGAACGTATCAATAAATTTCATAGAGATTTTAATTCTGGGCATCTTTTGTATTTACATGTTATTTTAAAATTAATAAGGAAAAATCTATTGCCAAATGATTTTTTACATTGAATTTCCTTATAATAAATAAATAAATAGTAATAATAATGAATTTAATACTTTGGCCATCCCGGCAGGCAGGCATGTTTTGTTGACTTCTATCGATGAACTCTAAAACTCAAGTACTTTACGGTAGAGCCTAAATTTTACGCAGCCTTGAAGAAGAGGTGACGAATTGATTGCCTATATTCAGGCGTTTGGTGCGTACAAGGCTAGAATTTTTCTTTAGGAATAATCTAAATGTTTTCAAATATTGCTTAGGAATAACCTATACAAATTTAAGTATAGGTATAATATATCTATACGTCTATGTATGAGCCGTTCAGAGGCCAATCCAATTAAGTCTATAAACCAAAAAATTTATGTTTTTTAAATCCCAAATTCATTAGAAAACAATTTCAGAAGAAATAAAAAGAAGGCTCTACTGATGAAAACCAGAGCCAGGAGTTTTGTACAAAAATAATAAACCTAATTTGTTGGTTAAGAATTTACGAAAATGCGAGGGGGTGAACAGCGATTGGAATTAGGTGTACTGTAAATTTTAATTTTTGATTTCCTTCATTTTTTGACATTTTTTAGTACCCATCAAAAAAACTCTTCCTGGTAAATTTTGAAATTTTTTTGATCACTGGTTTAAAAGATATCGAATTTCGGTTTTTCGCTCATAACTTCTTCAAAAATGGTCCAAATTCAAATTTTTTTTGAAATTTTTTGTTTTTTTACATACTTTTTAGAAAAAAATACAAAAAATTATTTAAAGTGTTTTTATATGCGATTTTTGAGTTTGAAAATTTTAATCTTGTTTTTGAAACTGTATGTACTCTTCGATTTTTTTGATAATTTTTTATTTTAAACTTCTATTCATTCTACAAATTTTAAGACCGGGTTGATAGTGGGCCTATGATAATTACTATTTTTTTTCGATTTTTTGAAAATTTCGAAAAAATTTTATTCGCTATTAACCATTATTAAAACCATTTTTTGGTATTGAGTTCTCGTTTTTTAGTTATTTTGAATTGCTTTTTATCGTTAACAGGTGTTTAAAATAAATAATTAGTATTTTAGTTTGTTGAAAGAAAATAAAAATAAAAAATCGAAAAAAATAGTAATTATCATAGGCCCACTATCTTTATTTTTATTTTATTTTATTTATTTATTTAACGGGCAGTCACACCCTTTTTCACAAATCACAAGTACATGTATATAAACAGTAAAGTGTGAGAAAAAATAACATAAAAATAAAGTATAAATGACAAAGACAATAGGAAAAGATAGATGATAACATAAACATATTAAAATTAGAAAACAAAGTCCAATGATAAATGAATAGGAAAAAAAACTTATAGATTATTAGACACATTTCAATAGAATTATATAAATGAACAAGGGCTTTTTTATTACAAAATCCAAGAACAACTATAAATATATGCAGCAGATATGATTATTTACAATTTATTGTGCAAAATAGCCCAAATTAATTTAAAGTAAATACTACCTTGATCAAAAAGTTCCCGGAATAACCCCCCCCCCCCCGTGTGGCGCTCCCATCGTTCCGATTTGAGTTCTGTTTTTTTTTGTTAAGTTGGTACATCTGTTGTTGGTATTCCCTCTAAATCTTAGCGTCATAGCTTGACATTTGCAAAAGTTACGTAGCCAAGAGTACATCTATCTCTGTGTGTGTTGGCGATTTTTTACAATTTTAGAAATGGATTTAAATTTGCAACAACGAACTTGTATTAAATTTTGCGTAAAAAACGGATTTAATGGTGCGCGAACGTTGGAAATGTTGGAAAAGTGTTTCGGCAACGATTCTCTAAAGAAAACGGTCGTTTACCAGTGGCACGAGCGGTTCAAAAGTGGTCGTGAGTCAATCGAAGATGATGAACGCAGTGGCAGACCATCGACATCGAAAACCGACGAAAACATTGATAAAGTAAAAGAAATGTTGGTCAATAACCGCAAATTAACCATCAGAGAGATAGCGGAGGGCTTGAACATTGCCTATGGATCCGTCCAAGACATTTTGGTTTATGATTTGGGTTTCCGTCGTGTAGCAGCAAAGTTTGTGCCAAAAGACCTCAATTTCATGCAAAAAAGAGACCGTGTTGACGTCGCAAAAGACATGATTTGCGAGGCTGAATCCGATCCCACATTCATCAAAAGGATCATTACCGGAGACGAGACGTGGGTTTATGAGTACGACACGCAATCCAGACATCAGGCAAGTGAATGGCGTTCACCAAATGAGCCGAGACCAAAAAAAACCACGTCGTTTTCAGTCAAAAAAGAAGGCAATGCTCACGGTTTTCATGGATTACAACGGTGTAGTGCATCATGAATTTTTGCCAGTAGGCCAGACAGTAAACAAAGAGTATTATTTGGGCGTTATGAGACGTTTGCGTGAAGCAATTCGCCGAAAGAGACCAGAATTGTGGGCAGAAAACTCGTGGATTTTGCACCATGATAACGCACCGTCGCACAGTGCCATCATTATTCGAAATTTTTTGACGAAAAATGCAACAAATACCATCCAACAGCCACCGAATTCACCTGATTTGGCTCCCTGTGACTTCTTTCTGTTCAATCGAGTTAAAAAACCATTACGGGGAACGCGTTTCAGCAGTCGAGAGGAAGTAATGGAAAAATCGCAGGAAGCACTGATGGACATACCGAAAACCGAATATAAAAAATGTTTCGAGGATTGGATCAAGCGCTGGCATAAGTGTGTTGCAGTCGATGGGGATTACTTTGAAGGGGACAATATAGATTTAGATGAATAAACTTGTATTTTTAATTTTCTGAATAAATTCCGGGAACTTTTTGATCAAGGGAGTATATATACAAACTCAGACTACACATATATACGAATTATAAATATAAATTCAATATAAATATAAATCTAATATAAGTAAATATAAATATAAATAAACTGCAACGGATCGTTGCTAAACTTTATCCAAATTCATTTGAAATATTAATATGTTTATTCCTTTATTATTAATCAGATATCACTTGCAATTTGCAGTTCATGTTGACTTTAATTCAAAAATAATGATCGATTCTCATTTAACAGTCGAGGAATAACCATTCTACATTGGATTTTTGACATTTCGGTTATTATTGGTAACCATTGCTGAAGACATGGAGGAATCGACTTAAAATCAAAAATAGCGATTGATTCTCATCTAATACTTGAGGAATAATAATTCTACATTAGATTTTTGACCCTTCGATTATTATTGGTAACCATTGCTGAAGACATGGAGGAATCGACTTAAAATCAAAAATAACGATCGATTCTTATCTAATACTAGAGGAATAACCTTATTGCATTCCATTTTTGATGTTTTGACTATTAATGGCAACCTCTACTGAAAACGTGGAAGAATCGACTTAAAATCAAAAAGACTAAATTCTTTTATGGCAAACAACTCAAGCTTGGTTATTCCTCAAGTACTAGATGAGAATCAATCGCTATTTTTGATTTTAAGTCGATTCCTCCATGTCTTCAGCAATGGTTACCAATAAAAACCGAAACGTCAAAAATCCAATATAGAATGGTTATTCCTCAAGTACTAGATGAGAATCAATCGCTATTTTTGATTTTAACTCGATTCCTCTATGTCTTCAGCAATGGTTACCAATAAAAACCGAAACGTCAAAAATCCAATATAGAATGGTTATTCCTCAAGTACTAGATGAGAATCAATCGCTATTTTTGATTTTAAGTCGATTCCTCTATGTCTTCAGCAAAGGTAACGGATAAGAAAACAACGCAGTTGCTATGGTTACTTATAAAATTTCCTCCCAAATTTTTAGCATTTCACAGCGAGAAGCCTATCCATTCTTACTTAAGTTAGGTTAAATGAGCTATATTAAAACGATCAAATGAATAAATTTTAAAGAATTTAAAATAAAAAATTAAAAAAAGTACTATCTTACTCTAGAGTAAAGTACTTTAAAATATAATTTTACTAAAAACTTTATTTAACCTTTTTTGTGGTCCCCAAGGTACTTAATTAGGATATTAAATTTCATCAAAATTGGTTAAGTCATTTTCAAGATATTTAGAAAAAACTAAAAAAGTACTGAAATAAAGTACTAATGTTTGTGGGCCGATATGTACCAAAAACTAATCAGCGCTTCATTTTGTTAAACTAATGGTAGGTTTTCAATTTCATTTCAATCGGTGCAACGGTGTGGAAAAAATCGTGGGCCAAAAAAACGATAACATCCATCCATCCATACATCCGCACGCACTAAATGAAAAAATCGCACTTTTTGGCCTCTCGACGAGACCCCATGTAATTTTTGGCAAAACCGTCACGTGCTAAAATTCAACCTAATTGAATACTACAATTTGTGACTTTAATTGAGTCCATGGGTTCCGTAGTCTTTACCTGAGGACCCTTTGAAGTCGCGCTTGCCGCGAGACCGATTACAATACTTTCCCCATGCTTCGCATTGGATAAAGTAAAAAACATAAATAAACTTAATATAAATTATATAAATTTAAATTATAAATTCAGAACAAGATTATAAATCTAATATAAGTAAATATAAATATAAAAAACAATAAATAACCTTAATACAAATTATATAAATTTAAATTATAAATTCAGAACATAACATAAATCTAATAAAAGTAAATATAAATATAAAAAACAAAAGTAAACTTAATACAAATTATATAAATTTAAATTATAATATTAGAACATAAATTTAAACCATTTAGATCAGCCATGGCGAAAACACAATTATCGCCAATTAATTAAGAGTTAATTTACCCACACTATAGTAGAGTATGCTAGAAAGTTCTCAGACTATCACTGAAGAAGTCAACCTGGTAACTAACTTTGGTTACAAGTCGATGAAGTCTGTTAATTGGTGAGTTATACATATAATTTGTAATAGAGGTTGGGGTGTAAAATAATGGACAAAAACGGGTTGATTTGCTAGGTACATGGAAAGTGATCAATTCTAATAGTTCGTTACACCTAGTCTTATTGTTTATAATGAAGGTCGTTGTTGGTATAGATGAAAAAGTAGGGAGATAACCGATCTCTGAGAACTCCAGCGTTGGTGTGGAAGGGGAAGATGATATTCCATCGATGACAACCTTAATACTACAGTCCGAAAAGAAAACTTTATCGAGCAACAACAGAAGTTTCATTTTTTAAGGCCGACGGGGGTCAATTTGGCAAGAAGATTTTTGTGCCAGACCATATCGAAGGCTTTTGAAATGTCTAAAGCTTCACCGCGAGGGTCTCATTCCCGGCCTCCAGGGGTTTTGTTCCAGATATGAGTTACATATGCTAGGATGTCACCAGTCGACCGGGATTGCCTGAAGCCTATTGCCTATCGTGGATAAATTTATTTGACTCTAAGTGTCGTAGAACTTGCTCGTTGATGGCCTTTTCCATGATTTTGGATAAGACAGAAGTGATTGCTATGGGCTCGATAATAATCAGAAGTTAATATAATAACTCAAGTTTGAGTTGTTTGCCATAAAAGAATTTAGTCTTTTTGATTTTAAGTCGATTCTTCCACGTTTTCAGTAGATGTTGCCATTAATAGTCAAAACATCAAAAATGGAATGCAATAAGGTTATTCCTCTAGTATTAGATAAGAATCGATCGTTATTTTTGATTTTAAGCCGATTTCTCCATGTCTTCAGCAATGGTTACCATAATAACCAAAGCGTCAAAAATCTAATGTAGAATGGTTATTCCTCGAGTATTAAATGAGAATCGATCATTATTTTTGAATTAAAGTCATCATGAACTGCAAATTGCAAGTGATATCTGATTAATAATAAAGGAATAAACATATTATTTTTTTATTGTTAAAGGATAAATAATTAATATATCCAGTACACACCAAGCCAGCAAAACATATTAATATTTCAAATGAATTTGGATAAAGTTTAGCAACGATCCGTTGCAGTTTATTTTAACTGTCTTACGATATCAAGGAGATTTTTTTTTTTATGTTATCCTTCAACTGTCCATTATTTTGAGTAATTCGTTTAAACTCCTGGAGATAAAAAAAAATGTATCATAAAGTTAATGGGGTAAATTTACATATGTCACTAGTATAATTGTGCGTACGTAATAGATAACTTTATTGCTACTCTCGATTCTGGTTATTTTAAAATATTATTTTTATTAAATTATTAATTTATATAATTTTTAAAAATAAAAAATGCAAAACGCCTAGACTTTCGAACTCGAAATTTATATATATATATATTTTTTATTTTTTGTAGATTTTATTGGCTACAAGGATATTCGGCATTTTCGATACTGGATGAAAGAAACTAACCAATAAAAAGAAGACTTTACTATCCCTATGTTGTGAGTGATTTCCATTATAATTTATTAAATTAAAAGAATCCCAATAGTCAAAAAAATAGTTTATCTTAAATTGGGCCAAGAGACGATTCTTCTGCCTTTCAGGTGTTAAATAATTAAGTGCTTTTCAGGTTACTTTTTATCAACAAAGCAACGGACAAAAAAGGCCACAATCATTAAGCCTTAATGTAAATTAAAGCGAACGTTGAGATAATAAGTGAACCCTTAGAAATACCTGCATTAGTTGAGAAGGGAGTCGATGATATCCTATCATGCACAAATTGAGTTTTAAAATATATGAATTTCAATCCATTTCCGGCCTTAGAGAAGATACGATATGTCAATCACTTTTTTTCCTAATCATGATCAAAGGTTTTATAAATATCTTAAGTTACAACCAGAGTTTCTGTAGTGAATTTTGATCCTTTATTCCGGAAATTAGCTATACAAAACACACCTATCCAATTCCCGTATAGTATACAAAGAAAGAAGCAACAACTGGTTTGCTTGTTTAAATTTATTATAATAAAATTGGTGGAAAAGTAGAAATTTAAGACTCGGTCGGTATGGTCACTGTAACATAAATTTTAGTGATTTAGCAATTTTTTGTTAGTGAATCGTTTAAGCTAGAAAGGTAAAGCTTTTAAAGACATAATGGTGTGTCAAATTTCAGCCCATTAGCTACAACTAACAATTTAATTTTTTATAATTAATGTAAAGATTTAAGCATCTTTTTTTGAAACAAGATGGAATTTTTCAAAAAATCAACCCAGGTCATTTAACCACAATACTATAATCGCGGTCGAAACAATTCTCATTGATATATAAATTTATTTAAAATCATTATTTCAACTAATAGAAATATATAAGTTCAAATATTATTTTCACTCAATATTTGACAAAAATTCCCTACAGTTGATTCGTGATCGAATCAAATGTAGAAAACATTCGGTTAAGGTAGTTGTTTCACCATATGGGTTTTCTTAGGATTTTTTTGAAATTTAGACAGATTATTATTTAAATACTTCTGCATCGATTGGTGGCAAAACGAAATTTATGAACAATATAGTTCCGGAGATATTAAATTCCAAAGATAGAGTTTTTCAGACTCTTATACATTGCACTATACGGGATATCGGAAAGTTTACATACATATTTAATTATAATTAAGAAACTCTTCTTACCATTGTTATAAAAAACTAAACCAACATTAAACAATAACTAATACATTTTTTAAGAAAATTTTAATTCATAGTTACAACACAGTTTCTGAGATAATAATGAATAAATAATGAAAAATGTATAATGAAAAATTTACACTAAAAACAAGCTGGCAACAACGCATTTATTTAACCTAAAAAGTGGGTTAACTTTAGTAATTTTTTTGACGTTTTTTCGCTTCAGCCATTGTCGCAACAGCTTTCAATCGCTTATTAAGAACTTTTTGTTTTATAAATCTCCCTTTATAATGTACTTTATCTGACATTTCTATGATAAAATATATACAAGCTCGGACAGTGTTGCCAGATTTGTCAAACGAGCACGGGATTGGCTAGTAGTGGTACATAAACAGCAAAAACTTTTGGGCTTATGAATTATGAATCCTTATTGTCTGTTCTATATACTCTAGCATTAACTTTTTGCTAGTATTGTCGCGAAACAACTACCTTAAGAAACAAATTTATTTTATTTAGGAACGAATCTAAGATTTTAGTAGAAATATTTTTACATTGCATATCAGAGGGCTTCGTCCCCTCAGGAATCGAACCCAAGCGCTAACTTGCTTGTCAGGCATTTAGGCAAATCCTTAATATTTCTACTAAAATCTTAGATTCGTTCCTAAATAAAATAAATTGCTTTCTTAATTTTTTATTATTTTATTCATTTTCATCCAGAAGTTCTAAAGCTAGAAATCCCAAAATCTATTCAGGTCTTCATTTTGAAAATAAAAAATATTTTCGCACCAGAATGAACTATATAAGACATTTCATTCTTGAGTCAGTATCTAAATCCAGAGAGACAGAAAAAAATATCTTTTCTCCAAGAATAAAAATTGAAAAGCGAGGTTTGCTTGCCGATATTTCGAGTAATAAATAAATATTTATAAAGTCACAAATAGGTGCCTTAAAGCATGGTTCTAATATAACACGATTTGGCTATAACTCTGTTTAGAAATTGTGGCAACCCTCATGTAACTCCGTTGGTAAACATTTTGGTGATGTATTTATTTATTTATTTCTCATATAATAATGCCTTGATGCAGATACCTACGCTCCATAAAGTGTTTTCAAAAATTACAGATTTCAAAAATACATTGATGATACTTGGCGAATTAGAATAAAATAGAATGCTTCTATGAAAAAGATTTCACTATACCTCTAGAAATACAGAATTTAACTTGGTTATATTTAAAACACTGCAGATAACTAGCTGGATAAAAAGAGTTAAGCCAAATTTCACCCAACCAAACTTAAAATAAGTTAGTACTTAAATTATCCTTAAACTAATTTTAAAGGTGAATTGTACCTATCTCACCAGGAAATACTTAAGAAAAAGTATGCCTAAGCGATGCCTTTGTCCTGAGTTTCATTGGTGATATACATATTAACTTAAAATTTGATTTACGGTTAATTAAAATGCTACTTGAATTAAAGTTTTGTAATGAAATCGGACTTTAGAGAATTAAAGTCACTCACACATAACATGATAGAATTTGAAATTTTGTATGACATGCTAAATCGAATAAAATATTTGCAGATATGGTAAAACACGATGAAGTGGTGGGAAAAAAATTCCGTGCTATATATAGTCAGGTAGCGCGCGCACCTGTATAATCGTTATATGGAAACGATGTGAAGTCCATGAAATTCATTAGAATAAATAGAATTTTTTTAAATAATACTTCTTAAATTTTACGAAATTCGCGATATCTAAAAACAGTTTTTGCCCTCTGATTTTCTTTATCGTTGCTGCTTAACTTCAAAGATCTAACTTAATTAATGGCTTTGGTTGCTTTCAACGTGCCAAATCTATAAACTCCCAGGAAGGATTCTAGAAATTCCAGTATGTTGTTCGTGATTTCATTACCGTTGTTTGATTGTGTTTATGGTGATTTAATAACTTGTTCTACTACTAAATTATTGGCAGAGCTAATAAATTAGAAAGTCTCGTAAAAAGGGGAAAATTAATTACAAATGTCAAATTTCCACGAAACCAGTCACACCTATAATATTTTACATATGCAACAATGACGCTAATTTTAAAAATGAATTGAATGCATTTTAGGATGAACAAGCCACAACATATTGGATATCAAATTTGATAACAAACGGGAACTAAAGAATAGGACAGCGTTCCCTCATGACAAGCAACGAATTGTGCCTGTCCCAGGAACATAGGTGCCAAAGTATTAATGGAGATAGATCGTTGTAATCCCCCCTCGTGGTGAAGGATAAGGAAATTTATTCACGGATTTGACTGTGCTTCTGTGAAATACGATAAATAAAAAAAGTTGGAAATAAAGAAAAAAAACGGGAAAGCAAGCACACTTGGAGTTGCAAGCGGAATTTCGTCGGTTGTATAAAAAATATTTTTTAGAGGCTTTAATTTAATATGGTTTCTATGATTATCTGTGTAGAATCTTGTAATCCAATTTCGACTGAATTCTATGAAGCAGATTTTCTAGAAATTTTATACACATACGTATGCCCAGTGGCGTAGGCAAAAAATTGTCATGGGGGGAGGGGGGGGGGTTAATCCACAAAGCAAAATATTTAGTGGGGTTTTTTTTATTAAAACAAATAGGTACTTCAAGAAATTAAAAAAGAACATAATTCTTGAATAAACATATCAAATATATTTAATTAAGGTTAGTTTGCCATAAGAAACGGTATGTCGTTGCCGTTACTCATCCCATGAGCCCCCTGGGCCCCTTGGGGGCTTCTGACCCACCCGTGACTACGCCCCTGCATATGCCTTTATAAGATAATTTCATGACTACTAGTAATTTATTTCAATTTACTCTTTACTGTATTTATTAGTGAATTTATTGATCACTGTTATTAATTTATATTTAAGAAACTTATTTTTACTTTAATATATAATATATATATATATATATATGTATTAGGGGTGGTCCTTATTTTGGGTATTTTCGAATTTTTACGCTGGACAAGGGCCTATGGTTCGAAATAAATAAAAAAAAATATCCCCAAGTTTCAAGTTCTATCTCAATTATAACGCAGTGCCCCCAGCGATGTAAGTTTCTCATCTAAATAACATGGGTTTTTGGCCAAAGTAATGGTTCAAAAATTTGAAACTCTGTAGACTTTATCCTTATAATACTAGCTATCCATCAGAATTATTACAGATTTTTAGCTATTATAATTTTGGAGTTACAGCTAGATAAAATACTGCTATATCTTAGTGTTACTAAGTTATAGACTCCAAAATTATAATAGCTAAAAATCTGTAAAAATTCTGAGGGATAGCTACTATTATAAGGATAAAGTCTACAGAGTTTCAAATTTTTTGAACCATTACTTTGGCCGGAATAAAAAATTGATCTTTCAATGGCAAAAACCCCATGTTATTTAGATGAGAAACTTACATCGCTGGGGGCACAGGTTATAATTGAGATAGAGACTTGAAACTTGGGGGATATTTTTTTTTATTTATTTCGAACCATATGAGCCCTTGTCCTCGTAAAAATTCGAAAATACCCAAAATAAGGACCACCAGTGTGATGCAGCGATTGGTTGAAAATTGGGGGATATTACTTTTTTTTAAGTAATTTTATTTCGAACCATATGAGTGAGCCCTTGTCCGCGTAAAAATTCGAAAATACTCAAAATAAGGACCACCAGTAGTGATGAGCAGAATTGGTCTTGGTCTTGCAGTCTTGGTCTTGGTCTTGCTTTGCTCATCACTAATATTAATACTCAAAATCAAAATAATAATAATATTTTTCTTAAAAGTGATCAGGACTTTCTAAACACCCTATAGAAGACTTTACAAACACACCCTCTGCCTATATTAATTAGTGATGAGCTTGGTCTTGCAGTCTTGGTCTTGGTCTTGCTTTGCTCATCACTAGCTCCCAGAAGTCTATAAGTGCAAAAACTAACCGCCTACCTGGTTCAAATAGCCGATCGGATGGAGAAACATTGAAATCAAAAACTATAATGAACAAGTTTGTTGATATTGAGGGGTGAACTTCGACCTAAAAAATCGTGTACATCTACTTCCACTTCCACTTTCATTTCCAAGTAGAAGACAATAGATTATCTAATGAATTCCAAAGCAATTCCAAGTAATTCCAAAGACGGTGTACACCTAATTCCAATCGCGGTTCACCCCTCGGTTGATATATTAACCAAAAGATTTGCCTTTTATTTTTTATTTAACTATTTTCGATAAAAGATAAAGTTTTCATGCTGAGAGTTGGCTGTTTTGAGTATAATATGATGTCGTAATATTAATATGACTTATACTAATTAATGTATTAATGATGTATCAAAATTAATTAGAGTTTAGTCGATTTGCTCTTACCTTGGAAGAATGGCTGCCGCGTCTGCACTGGTCGATTTCCGCCACTCAAATGAATAAAATGCCGTTTTTAATTCCGATTATCTTGAATGCATTTCTCTAGGTGGGCTCGATTCTCTAAAACAGAAAATATAAAAGAATATTTTTATTTAAAAAAAAGGAAAATTATCAGTAAAAGATAAATGAAAATAAATTTAACATGAACTTTTAGATATCAATTTTTTATCTAATTATTATTACATAGTATTGGACCAAAAAATATTTTTATAAAAATCAATTTTAATTAATAGAATAATTAATCCACGCTTTAAGCGTCTTGCAATTCATATTTTTCTTTGTCTTTTGGGGTTATTATTACTATATTTTTACATGTTTAATCTCAAGAACGAAATGGACCATTCAAATTACTTCAACCCAGTGAACCTCCATCTTGTAATAAATACAGGGTATTCTAATTGAGTGTTTAAGATTTTAAGGGGTGATTAGATGTTTTTGTAGTTTATTGTAAAACAAAATGCGATTTGATCATAAGTTCAAAAAATTCATTTCTGAGAGAATAAGATGTTATAAAAATAATTCAAAAATATAATAATTCCCCCTCTCTTATATTTAATATTTAATAAAATAATTTATAATTATTTACGAAAGAACTCCCCCTCTTAATTTTGGGCCCATTAGGAATTAATAATATCTCCTTTTAATTATGAGACTATTCTATTAGAAATATCAGCTTTCTTTGATTTTTGTTTGAAAATTTTATTATTTTAAATTATTTTTGAACCCCCCTCCCCCTCTTTTTGGTCACTATCAATTTCACATAGTGAGTCATTTTCATAAGGTCGTATAGGGTGCATATGCGAATTTTCCATGCGGCCCAGCACTGCAATGAGTGTGGCCCAACATAAAATCATAAACTTCCTTAAAACATTGAGATTTATATGTAGAGATATATTTATTCCCTTTTTCGAAATATGAATGTACATTTGTACAATACGTGAAGCTTTTTTCAAGAATAAAATTCACTAAAAGCAAAATTATAAGCTCAACTATATAAGATAAAAAAAATAATGAAGTTTCGAATATTTAAAAATTCTTCTTCTTCTCATATTTTCATTTTCTAAAATATTTATTATTTCAGTAATTTATATGCTACGACACTAACCAAGTCTATAGTTATCATTCTAGTACAAGGAGACAAGGAATTGGGGTTTTCTAGAACAATCACAATTAATTGATAATTTCTCTCCTGGACTAAAACTTGTCAGGACTTGTCTTTTAGATCTTTGCACGTTCTTACATGTCAATAGATAATGGATAGTCAGGGATTATTATATCCGTGACCCTTTTAAAAAATAAATTATCATTCCTCATATCCTTCTTTAATCCCATTCGATTTAAACCAGGGCTGTCCAACCCGTGGCCCAATATAAAGTCATAAAATTCCTTAAAACATTGAGATTTATATGTAGATACTGGAAAACACACAACAATTTGGCCTGATAATTTTTTTTTCTCTAAAATAAGAAATCTGAAAATCTACTGTGAAGTTTTCGAAAAATAAAAGTGCTAATTTTAAATTTTGAATCGAGCCACCAATAAAAACTTGATTAAATAGCAAATTATTTTTAAAATTTTTACAAATATTCATATAATTTGTTCCATTAACTCTTAAACTAACATATTCAATAAATATTGTTGATATTTTTTGAATTTTATAAAAAAAAAATAAGTAAAATTAAATTAAAAGATACAATTACAAATTATCATACTTTTTCAATATCCTTTACATTTAAATAAAGTTTTAATAAAAGATCAAATTCTATTTGAAATATCAATAAAATGAATAATTTTGAATTAAGCATCATTGATAGAAAGATAAAATATACAAAATGGATATTTCTGAAGTTCAAGCAGTTCAAATTGTGTGTGCCTAATTAATCAAGGGTTAAGTCAACGACAAGTGGCAATTACACTTGCAAGAAGCAATAATTTCAATAATGTATGGTTCATTGTAAAAAAATCCAAAATGATTTATTATTTAATTAAGTTTTTATTTATTTTAGGAATTCTTTATAACTGTAGTTGTATTAATTTATGAAGGGGTTAAATAAGAGACGTGCAGTTTTTATTTATGATTCCGTTTTTATTTAGCCATTTCAGAGCGGGAATTTGTTAATATTTATATAAAAAAAATTATATTTCTTAAATATTGACAAATTCCCGCCTAAAGATGGCTACAACCAATAACCGAGACGTTATGGAGTTCATAAATAAAAAAATAAATAAATAAAAGTTTTTAAGATGACTTGATTTTTTTCCTTCTCTAGATTTCAAGATTTCCGGGAAAAAAAATCATCATCTCCTTTTTTGACTCCATTTTCACTTATAATTACACGAGAGGATTTTTTTTTTGCCGAAGTAAACTTGACATTTCAATGAGAATTTTGTTGCCTGGCAATTAAAAAAACTACCTGTGAAAAATTACGAGGACGTAGGACGAGTAATTTTTTCTGGTAGTTTTTTGAGTTAAAATTCCCCCAAAGGCATCAAAACTCGAATTATAAAATATCAAGTTTACTTCGATTCAAAAAAAAGCTGAGCTTATCGGTAAGACAATTTAATGAATCATTAGGCGTCAATCACAAATTAACAAAATTAAGACATAAATTAGTTTATTTAATTTAGAGGAAAAGTACAATTGTTAAAAATACAATTCTTGTAAAATTGTTTACAATACGTTGGTTGTCATGTCAGTGTTGCTAGACACCGATGATGCAGGCCTACTAGAATCTTAAAGCTAGGTTCAGTTTTGTCGCTGGAAAAGTTAGGGTAAACTTTTTTCGCTGTCATAGTGACAAAAACACTGATGCTTATAGGACTTTTTGAGTGTATCAGTGAAGGAAATCCACTCCGACATTCCCCTCTGTCTCCTCTTTCAGTGGAATCAGTAACAATAATAAAATTAGGTTTTGTCTGTACATTGCTCCAAATCACGCCAAATTTTGGTTGCACACGTTTCAAGCAAAGTTATGAACGAAAACACCCTCAACAAAAATTCCTGTATTTTAGACAAATTGATTTTTTAAAACTGAAAGTTTCACTCATTGGTTAAGCAATTTGAACCGCGAAAGTTAAATAATATGATAAATATATATGAATCTATATATTTATACTATATATAAACAATTTCCTATGTTAATTCTACATTAAGAAAATTATTTTATTATTTTTGAAAAGGAAAAATAAATAGAGCATCCGACGGGTTTCGAACCCGTGTCTCTCTCCTTTACGCGAAGAGCGGCTTAACCAACTAGCCCACAGATTCTCCCGCCGAATAAGCTCTTAAGTTGGAATGTCATTTTTCCTTTTCGCGGTTTTTTCTATTTATAGTATAGTTACTTAATTTTTAGACAAATTGATTTTTTAAACTGAAAGTTTCAATTATTTTTGTTAAGCAATTTGAACCGCGAAAGTTAAATAATATGATAAATATATATGAATCTATATATTTATACTATATATAAACAATTTCCTATGTTAATTCTGTGTACGAATGAAAATTATGCAAATAACTCTAAACTATTAACTCTACGCCAAATTTTATAATGAGCAAAGTTGTAGGGGATGTGATTTCTGACAACTTCAGAATATAATAGAATGATTAAATGATTCTCAAACTTGCGGTCTATATTTTACCAATGTAGCAGTGTATTAAATATTTTTATAAGGAATATTTCATTATTCGTGTCCATGATTAATAATTAAAGGAATCGTAGGGAGTTGGACAAGACTTTAAATTAAATTAAATACAAGTTTTGATTAAATATGCCATACGTTTCGTTGCTGTTTTGCAACTTCTTCAGTGGCTCATTTATTAAACTTATTTGTCAGGATTTTTTACTACGAGAAAAAACATTTCAAACAGTATTCTTTTTTCTATCACAATTCATTCAATTCATCAAATAACATAAAATATAAACCTTTTAAACAAAGTAATTGTTTTCTGTCAAAAAACTAAAAGAATCAAATTGAACAAAGAATTTTTTTTTTTTTTTTTTTTTTCTTTGTTCAATTTGATTCTTTTAGTTTTTTGACAAAAAACAATTAATTTGTTTAAAAGGTTTATATTTTATGTTAGTTGATGAATTGAATGAATTGTGATAGAAAAAAGAATACTGTTTGAAATGTTTTTTCTCGTAGTAAAAAATCCTGACAAATAAGTTTAATAAATGAGCCACTGAAGAAGTTGCAAAACAGCAACGAAACGTATGGCATATTTAATCAAAACTTGTATTTAATTTAATTTAAAGTCTTGTCCAACCTAAAACTATAAATTTTTGATTTAGACTTTGTGTCGAGATAATATTGTATTCATTTGAACTCGAATGAAAATGAAAAGACATCAATTGATTTTAGAATTAAGAAACATTGAATATATATGTTGATTAACGAGGCAAATTTGAAATATAATTGTCAGCTCGGATTTTCCAAACTGATGGCTCCAATTGATGATTTTTTCATTAACCAGGCAAACTTGCAATATAATTTTATTTGCTCAATTTTGAAATGAAAGACTCCAATTCATTTTAAATTAAGAAACATTAAGTGTATTTTTTGTAATTAATTAAATTAATTGAACCGCGTAAATTTGAATAATTTCCATGATTCAGCCTGCGAATTTTTTGCAGTTCATAAATCATTTCATTATTTTTGTTTTGAAAAGGAAAAATGAAATTTAAATTTAAATTTTAAATTTAAATACAGTAGGCTCTCGATAAATCGAACCTCGGTAATTCGAAAACCTCTATAATTCGAAGAAAACCCTCGGTCCCCCGAGAGAACCTCTATAACTCGAAGAAAATCAATGTATTTTGGTCCCCTCTATAAATCGAAGTGAAGCTAGACCGGCCCACTCCACAATTTTTCCAAGAACTTACCTCCCTCCAATGTCTATGATTCATGCTACACCACCCCTGAAATGCTTTAGTGCAGTTTCAGCCTTAAAATATGAAATCTCTTCCGCTAATCTACAGATCAAATAAGAAGGCGTGGATGACAGCAGTATTGTTTTCTGAATGGTTAATGAGCATTGATGCTGAAATGAGAAGAGAAAAACGAAAAATTTTGATGTTTATCGATAATTGCACAGCCCATAAAGATGTCCCTTCACTTGAAAATATAGAGCTGAAATATTTACCCCCTAACACAACTTCAATTCTTCAACCCCTAGATCAAGGAATCGTTAAAAATTTTAAAACCTTGTATCGAAAATAAGTGGTTAGAACTGTAATAGACACTATGGAAAATGGAAATAACCTGTGCAGCATTTCAGTGCTTACTGCAATGGAAATGGCTCACAAAGCATGGGAAGGGGTTAGCTCACAGACAATCGCAAATTGTTTTAAAGCCTGCGGATTCATCAAGGATCAGGAATGCAAGGACGGAAATGATATGGTTCAACAAGATCTGCAAGATGAGGGACCTCTTTTGAGTGCTTGGAACAGACTTCCAGAGGTTCCCATAACTTTCAACGATTATGTTAATATTGACAATAATGTTGCCACAGCGGGTACATTGTCTGATGAAGACATTATGAAACAGTCAATTGTGGTCAATCAACAGATTTCTGACAGTGAAGATGAAGACGACGATGTTCCGATGGTGTCTTCTAAGGAAGCAACCTTTTTTTAACCGACTTCAAAAAAGGAGGAGGTTCTCTATTCGACTGAATTTTTTTTTTTTTTTTTTTTTGTGCCTATGTTACCTCATATCTCCGCCAATTGTCAACCGATTTTGAAAATTTTTTTGCATTGGGTCCAGTCTAGCTTCCGATTGGTCCCATTTTTTTTTTCGATTTTTTTCCATAGGTATTAGACCTTTTTTATTAGGTTTGTTTAGACCTAACCTCTTTGTTTATGAACCGATTTCGATGGTTCTTTTTTTATCCGAAAGGGGGTGTCTTAGGGATGGTGTCATATTAATTTGGTCAAGTTCTGATGATATGATCACTATTAATAACATCACTAAAAAGAGAAAAATAAAAATAATTTTTAAGAAAAAAATAAAAACCGACTTCAAAAAATTAAATGCAACAAATAAAATACACTAAAAGGTATAAAATAATTATTATCTTATTTAGTTACAACTAAACGACGAAATATTAACATGAAATTACTTTTTGAAGTCGGTGCCAAACATATACCTTTTATGAATCGCACTCGACGGATCTTACTTAGTACGTTTGGAGGGTACGCTCGCTTATAGGTATAGTTTGTTTGGCACCGACTTCAAAAAGTAATTTCATGTTAATATTTCGTCGTTTAGTTGTAACTAAATAAGATAATAATTATTTTATACCTTTTAGTGTATTTTATTTGTTGCATTTAATTTTTTGAAGTCGGTTTTTATTTTTTTCTTAAAAATTATTTTTTAAGAAAGTTGGGTTGTGTCTTCAAAGCAGTGAGCACTTTGGAAAATGCTGTGGACCAGATTGCAGCCAACCAAGCGACCCAAACGAAAATAACCGATTTTTTATGAAGAAATGATATAACTTTTTTATAATAAATAAATTGATCCACATGTATTATTATAATATGTATTTTTGTTTCTACCAGCATTCACAATCTTATACAATGACATATATGTACACGGATTTCTTTAATAAAATGTAACTTTCTTCAATTCGAATTTTTACTTTCAGCCCCTCTTTAATTCGAACTCTCACTATTTCGAAAAACTCCGATAATTCGAATTTTTTGTTTGGTCCCTATAAATTCGAATTATCGAGAGTTTCCTCACCGCGTCACTTGCGACTATACATTCCTATACAATAACTCATTGTTACAATGTCCTGTACCTACCATTAACGTTTGACCATGAATTCGGGACCACCCTGTATATATCGAGATGATATATCTGTATATATATTATTTATTTGTTTGAGACTATAGTTTCGAAGACTTGGTCTTCATCATCAGTCTTTCTTCAATTATAAATGTTTTTCATGGAGTCAATATCATATGGATATTGAAAACTTGGTGTTCCTTCGTCACTGCTGGTCGGCTAGGAACTAATAAAGACATTCTATTCGGTTCACATTCAAATATAACAATATGTTTCCCTTTCTCCTTTCTCCTTAGAAAGGCTGACAAAAGAAGGGTTTTTCTTTTTTCTTTTATCTTTTGTTAGCAAACATCTTAAGCAGATTACTATTGGATAACTCTATTTGATTGTTCAAACAGAGTTTTGAATTTCTATTGAATGATTTCAAAATTTCTAAAGATTCGATTGCGCTAATTAATTTTGGGTTCTTTTCTCCTTTTATTAATCTAATACCGGTTCCTTCTGGGAAGGAGTGATTGTTTGAATTTAAATGTTCCGCAAAAGAATTTTCGCACTTTTTATTTTTAAAATCTCTTATATGTTCATTTAATCGAATTTTCAGATTTCTCTCTGTCTTCCCTACATAGATTGCTTCGCAATCTTTGCATTTCAAACTATAAACCCCTTCTTTTTCTATATTTGGTAATTTGTCTTTTTTATTTGAACCTAAATCTTTTCCTAGAGTAATTGGAGTTTTGAATACTGTTTTGAACCCTAATTTTTTCATTTTTTGTTTTAATTTTTCCGAAATTTGTCCATAATATGGGAGAACTATTCTAGGATTTTCTTTTTCTTTTTCATTCTTTTGTGAATATACTGATTCCAGGGTTAATTTTTCAATTTTTTTATTTAACATTTGGTCTATAAGGCTTGCTTCGTACCCATTATTTACCGCGATTTCTTTAATTGTCTCTAATTCTTGTGAGTATGCTTTTTCTGATAGAGGTATATTTATTAGTCTATGTATCATTGAATGGAAGGCTGCGTGTTTATGTGACATTG
The DNA here is from genome assembly GCA_023213315.1 of Euborellia annulipes. Lineage (NCBI taxonomy): Eukaryota > Metazoa > Arthropoda > Insecta > Dermaptera > Anisolabididae > Euborellia > Euborellia annulipes. The sequence goes on from JAKCPI010018494.1 coordinate 28,740, forward strand.
GTCTACAAGAATTTTTATGTATTACAATGTCAGTAGCTGTGGGTTTTCTATAAATTTCAAAGGTGTGCTTATTTCCGGAAATATTTATTTTTAAATCTAAAAAATTTAGTATTTTCTCTTTTTCTTTCTCTACTGTGAATTTAATTTTCTCATGAAGATTATTTATATATTCTATAAATGTGTCTAATTGTCTATTTGTTCCTCCCCATAGTAAAATTATATCATCTACGTATCGATAATAGTATATAATGTTTTTTGAATATTTTTCATTGTCAAGGAATTTATTTTCAAAATCATTTAAGAATATTTCTGCTAATAACGGAGACAATGGAGATCCTATTGATAATCCCTCCCTTTGTTCATAAAATTTGTTCCCAAATTGAAAGAAATTGTGGTTGATACATGTGTGGACCAAACTGCTTAGATCCATTTTTTCCAGGTTGTTTAGGCCCACTGACCTGAAAATAATTTTGTCTACTAATTGTTTTGTTTCGTTTGGCGGTATATTAGTGAAAAGACTCGTGATATCTAAGGATAGAAGCTTCGCATTATTAGGAATTTTAATATCTTTAATTTTGTCTATAAGTTCGATTGAGTTTTGAATAGAATGTTCTGCCTTAAATTTTGTTCTTTCTCGAAAAATGTTGTTTAGTTTTTTTGCAAGTTTTGTTATTGATGAGTTTATATAAGAAACCACGGGTCTAATGGGAATTTTTTCTAATTCCTCTGACTTGTGTATTTTGGGAAGTCCATATAACCTTGGGCATTGTGGATTTCTTTCTGTTAGAATGTATTTTTCTTTTTTTGAAAGTAATTCTGAACTTTTTATTTTTTCTTTAACGATTTTACTGAATTTATTGACCGGGTTTTTAATTTCTACGAATTTTTGTGCTTTTATGAATTCTTCGGTTTTTTCTATGTATGTTTTTTGATCTAAAATTACAACTGAATTTCCTTTGTCGCTTTTAACTATAGTCAATTTATTTTCTTTTATTTTCGCTTTTAGTGATTTTACGATTTGGGGTTCATTATTAATTTTGTTTTTATTTTTATTATTTTTAATGTGTCGAATTTCCTTCTCCAATAATTTCCCGCAAATAGTTTTATTTATGTTGCTTTCTTTATTTTTAGATAGCTCTGTTTCAAGATTGACTACGATGTCTTCAATAATGTTTCTATTAATTGGGGTTTCCACTGGGTGTTTCAATCAACAACTCTGCTACTCTCGGCAAAACAAAAACTTTTCAATTAGACACTTGTTAACATGAATTATTCACAATTACAATACAAATTTTAATTATTTTTGAGATCATTTGTTAATTTTTTTTATTTTGTTTTAACGCCCTTCGGGGACTATAACCCATTTTGGACATTGAGTGTTCGTGTGTGTGTGTGTGTAAATTAGTGAAGGGATCAGAGTATTATAGCTGGTCAAATATTTGCATTATTTTATTAGTATTTTTTATTATTTGTTCGTCAATAAGAAAAGCTTCTTAAAATATGGTAAAAAAATAAAAGCAATACAATACAATCGTGTCTGTTTAATAATAAAACTACCCCCCCCCCCCCCCCGTAATTTTTCCTTCACATTTTTGAAACATAATGATATTTATTATCTTTATTTTATTCAAGTGTACCTATTATTTCTTTAAGTTTAAAGATTTTTTAATAATATTATATTATGGTAAATGTAATGGGAATTTTGTGCAATTTTTTACTCAATAAACGTAGATATTTGACACTTGGTGTCTATATCTTACTTTATCATTTTATTCCTCTCATAGCACTCCTTAAAATATATAGTCATTTGGACTTCAATTTTAATTTTTTAGTGCATATAAAAATTTATTTTCCCATCTTTTACTTCATAAATTTGCATATTTCAACGTATTCTGCATATTACTTGCATATTTCAGCATTTTTAACTGAATATTTTGGCACATTTTACTGCATAAAAATCCGGTCTATAGTCATTAGTCATGAACTAAGTATTTATTAAAGTTAGTTTTATGATTTTAAGTGATTTGTGTTTTATTTCAGGGCCCCTTCATCCGTGCTCCTACTGTAACATGATGTTCATTAACGAAGAATTTCTAGAAAAGCATCAAAAGAAATGCATTCAAACGAAAATATCCTGTTTATTCAAAAAGCATTTGAATATTAATGTATTAACTAAAGGTAAATTTAATCCTTAATATCCATTGAAATCCATTATGACAATTAATTTAACATTTTCTAATTCATTTAGGTCAGAAATTCTTCGAATGTACAGAATGTCAAAAAAAATTTATATCAAAATATAAGCTAACACGACATTTGCTGGTACATTCCGGAAAGAGGCCCTTTGGATGTCCCCATTGTGACAAACGCTTCTCAGATAAATATAATCTGACAAGGCATTTAAGGATACATTCCAATGAAAAGCCTTTTGGATGTGCGCAGTGTGAAAAACGCTTCTCACGAGAAATCTGCATCTCACATACGCATTTAAGGATACATTCTGGTGAAAAGCCTTTTGGATGTGCTCAGTGTGAAAAACGCTTCTCAGACAAGATCTGCTCTCACAAAGCATTTAAGGATACATTCCGGCGAAAAGCCTTTTGGCTGTGATCAGTGTGAAAAACGCTTCTCAGATAAATCTTCTCTCACAAAGCATTTAAGGATACATTCCGGTGAAAAGCCTTTTGGCTGTGATCAGTGTAAAAAACGCTTCTCAGATAAATCTCATCTCACAAAGCATTTAAGGATACATACCGGAGAGAAACCTTATAAATGTACTGAGTGTCCCAAAAGATTTAGGCGCAAGAACACCCTTGATAGCCATTTGCTGACACATACGGGAGAAAGGCCCTTTAAGTGTGCTCATTGCTCAAATGCCTTCGCACTAAGGTCAAATCTCATAAATCATTTAAAAATACATTTTAGAAATCCTTGAGAAAATTTTCAGATTCATTTTAGATTCACAAATAAGTTCAAATCTCCTTTCAATTCATTCAATTTCCCGACGAGTGTATTTTTGTTTGACATTAATGTTTAAGTTGTAATTCTGAATATAATATAATTAGATTTGTCCCTTCTGGTATATATGTTGTTAGAGTAATCATTTATTTTTTTCTCTCATTGTATGTTTATTACGGGTGGCTGTTAATCAATAATATCTTTACTTTTTTTTTTTTAATGATATTTGATGTGAGAAGGAGATACACCAGAAGGGGGATCCCCTAGGTAAGGGCAGGCCCCTCCATCGTGAAAAGAACAGAGCAGAAAGGAAAGAAGCGGGATCACGAGCCAATCTCAGAAACTTAGATACAATTCAATATCCAATTTACTAAGGTTTTTAGGGGCTTCGAGCAGTGGTCCCCCTCCGCGCGATAAACTCGGTTAAATTTATCTCCCACTTAATTTTTATTACTCAGACCCTATACTTCACAGAAAAAATGTCTGGGGTATAGCCGGGAATTAACCCGAGACTCTCCGGGTTGCCAGCAGTTATTTCCATTACACCAAGAATGGAGGCGCCCTCAACATCAATATAAAATAACGTAAAATTGATGTGAACTTTTCTTTTTTTCTAAAATTTATTAAAAGTGTCAAGAAGACTTTCATTCAGGTTTTTTCTGTATTCCCGCTTATATGTCGAAGAGTGCGTTTTTTATACATTTATGGAATCCTCTATGTTCTATGCGCTGGCCCAGACAACATTCCCACCAGTATAATCAAAAATTGCGCGCCTGAACTTGCTCCTATTCTCTCAAAAATTTTCAAACTTTCATATACCACTGGCTCATTTCCGGAGAGCTGGAAAACAGCAAGAATTCAACCAATTAAAAAAAAAAGGAGATCCTTCAAATGTAGCCAATTATCGTCCGATCGCCATAACTTCGGTTCTTTCTAAAATCATGGAAAAAATCATTAATGAGCAAGTTCTTCACCATTTAGAATCTAATAAACTAATCCATGATAGTCAATACGGCTTTAGACAATTTCGGTCCACCGGCGATATTTTAGCATATATAACTCATATTTGGAATAAAGCACTAGAGACTGGTAAAGAGACTTTCGTAATAGGCTTAGACATTTCAAAGGCCTTCGATCATGTCTGGCACAAAAATCTTCTTGCCAAATTACCTGCATTTGGCCTTCCCCCGAGCCTCTGCAAGTTGCTTGAGAGCTTTCTCTCAAACCGCTCTATTAAAGTCGAGGTTGACGGAATATCATCCTCGTCCTTTAATACTAATGCTGGAGTTCCTCAGGGCTCAGTCATCTCTCCCACACTCTTTATTATCTATATTAATGACCTATTAAATCTGCCCTCCAATCCAATACATTGTTACGCTGACGATAGCACCCTCCACAACGCTCAATCCTTACTAGACAATCGCGCAAACATAGCCTCCTCAATAAATTCAGATTTAAGCATGCTTAAAAAATGGGGATCTCACAATTTGGTAAACTTTAATGCTGGCAAAACACAGTGCTGCCTAATTTCTAGGCGCGCAGATAGGAACCTTCCGGACATTTCCTTTGATTCGAGCTCATTGGAATTCCGTAATAAAATATCAATGTTAGGTGTCACCTTAGGTTCTGACCTCTCTTGGAATGACCATATTATCTCAGTAGCAAAAGCTGCAGCATGTAAGCTTGGCTTTCTTTTCCGAACCAAACGATTTTTCACCCCCACTCAACTCCTTATATTATACAAGGCTCAAATTCGCCCCTGTCTTGAATATTGCTCGCATTTGTGGAGAGGAGCCTCCAAGTATTCTCTTAATACCTTAGATGCAATTCAGAGGCGAGCTATCAGACTGATAGGCGATCCTACATTAACTGACACTCTCGACTCCCTAGCCCATCGTAGATCTGTCTCCGCCCTATCCCTTTTTTATAGATATTACCATGGCTTTTGTTCTGACGAAATAAAATCGATAATCCCACCAAAGGCCTCATTTGCCCGAAATACACGATTTTCTAAAATTCAACACCCCTACGCGCTTAAACTAGATACTAATCGAACAAACGCATTCGCCAATTCATTTATCCCTATGACATCTAGAGACTGGAATTCTCTTCCCCCGACCGTCTTTCCAGCTACTTATAACCTTCAAACTTTCAAGACCAGCATCCACAGATACCTTCGACCTCTACCCAATCCCTAAATCTCCCCTTATCTTCACGTTACAAGGGTCCACCACGGACTTCAGAGGTTGTACCTTCTTGGTGCAACTTCTTCTTGTATCAATATCATTATAAAAAAAAAACGTAAACAATCTGCCAAATTCATCAATTATAACCCTCATAGATTATTTTGAAGGGCTTTTATATCTACTTATTTTTTTTATAGATTTTATTAAAAATATAATAAAAAAATTTAATTGAAAGGTTTTGTCTGGCGCGTGAGTGCAAGTTTGATTACAACGAGACACACATATGATATATCGAGATGATATATCTGTATATATATATTATGGTATTATTTTTTTTTGTTTCAAACAAATAAATAATATATATACAGTATATCATCTCGATATATATATGTGTGTATGTTTATTTGCATCAAGCAGAGGACAACCTCTTTTGTTTCTCTTTGTCAAAAAAAAAAAACAGTACCTTCGATAACGGTACTATGATGTTTTTATATTAATTAATCTACCGAAACATGTCTTCAAGGTTTTATAAATAAATATTTGCTAAAGACAAGAAGAAATCGGGCTTATTTAACAGCCTTATTTTTAAAGATAAGAGTAAATAAATATTATATTTAATATTGATTTACTATGAGTTAAGGATACTAGGTCACTTATTTCACATTTATCTTTATTAAAGATGTTTCACCTTGCACCAACACCACAATCTCTACTAATTAGCCTTATTTTTTCTCCTTACTAGAACATCTTAACTGTTCTTAAGGTTTTTAGTTGCCTCATTTTAACACAAAAAATTAATTAATAAAATAATAACTTTTTAATTGAATCTAAACTAAATCTTGATGATCGGATGAATAGAATTAAAGATAGGAAGGACTCCATGGCGGGCTTAATTGATGAATTTCTTCCATTTTTGACGCTCTAACGGAATCACTAGATTTTATGGATTATTCACAAGGGAGATAATTCATTGGGAATTTCCCTAATCAACTTCATTTCGAGATTGTTTTTATAAATGAATTGTATTTATTTAATATTAAATCAATCAATGAATTATTCAATTATTTAATTCAAAACAAAAACTACTATGCTCCTCCTCAATCAGGTTAGAAAACAGGAAGTTGCTATTGAAGACATATGTATGGAGCATAGCCATGTACGGGTGTGAAACCTGGACAATTAGAAAAGCGGAGAGAAAGAGATTAGAGGCTTTCGAAATGTGGTGCTACAGAAGAATGATGAATATCAAATGGATGGATAAAATTACAAATGAAGAAGTTCTTGGAAGAATCGGAGAAAGAAGAACCTTGTGGAAGAGTCTGAAGAAGAGAAGAGGTCAGATGATGGGGCACACACTGAGACATGGGGGACTGCTTAGGGATATCTTGGAGGGGGAGGTGGGAAAGAAAAGGGGAAGGGGAAGACCCAGATTAGAATATTTCAACCAAATAATTGGGGATATGGGATGCCAGACATTTAGAGAGGTCAAACAGCTGGCGGGGGACAGAGTCGAGTGGAGACGGATTGTTGCATCAAACCAGTCTTAGGACTGTATACTCGATGATGATGATGATTCCAATATAAGTGTATAACTTTATTTGCATCAAGCAGATGACACTCTTTTTAATATACGAATTATAATAATAAATCAAAACGTTCGTTTCTTTTTGTTTTCTATAAAAAAAATTAAATAAATGAAACTACTAATACAAAATATTTTTTTTTTTTTGCTTTTCGGCCTTTCTAGCCCTTAGCCAATTTACGATACTATTATACATATTTCAGATTTTAGGTTTTCACAGGAATAAATACCTTATAGTCTAATATACCTCCTGAGGATGGGCCCAAAATAGACCGAAATAAATTGAGTTTTCATAAAAAAAATATTTTATTTTTATTCCTGTGAAACCCCACATTTTTATATATTTATTCTTTTTATATATTTACTATTCATTTAATATAAATTTAATAAAAATTTTTTGTATTCGAAAAAAAAAATAGATAAAAATGTAAATTCAACTTGTCCCGAATTAAATAAAAAGATAAATTGACCTTTGCGAGTGAAGACAGCTTCCAAATTTTCTCTCTAAATCGCAGCACAATTCCTCGTCCATCAATCAAGGGGTTCCGTAGTTTGTATATCGCCCCTAAATAAATAATAATATTTTTAGTTGTACTCTAATTATCTCTTATATTATGTTACTTTTGGTATATGTTCTATATGGCGAATCGCCTGTGAGCATCATATAATTAAATAAATAAATAAATAGGTTGCCGATCACAAATTCCCCTTACACCCCTCTGTATTTGGTTTCCTATTCGGAATGAGTCGGCAAAAATGTTTTGAGTTAAGCAATGAAATGGGAGAAGTAGGAAATATTTTAACTTGAAAGACAAGTTTTTTTTATCATTGAATAAAAAGTATGATACAGCCCTGGAGAAGTATCTTTTCTGGATTCCAATACTCTATTTAAAACACCTTCATTTTAACCCTGCAGCCTTCTTTAAAAATAACACTCACTTGTTTTCTTTCGGGTCATTGTGACCCGAAGTGTTTAGTTTTAGGAAAAGTTATTTTATGCAATTAAACCTTCATTTGACATAAAATATTATTAATAATAATATTACAATATTATTAATAATAATTTAAATAAGAATAAATAATAAAATAAAAAAAATTTCTTCAAAATAATATTTTATTTATAATATAAATACACCCTTTGATCAAACGGCAAACCCCACTCATTGTTACGCCGACGATAGCACTCTACACGGCAAACCCTCTCTCCCGAATAATCGAATCAATATTGCCTCCTCAATTACTCTCGACCTAGACAAACTGAATAAATGGGGCTCTCAAAATTTAGTTAACTTTAATTCAAATAAGACTCAATGTTGTCTAATTTCTAGGCGCGAAAATAGAGATTTCCCTGATATTCACTTCGATTCGAATACCCTGAAAATGTGTGACAGCCTATCCATGTTGGGCGTCTCTGTCGCATCTGACCTGTCTTGGAATGAACACATCTCCTCTGTGGCGAAATCTGCAGCAAGGAAGATTGGCTTCTTATTCAGGTCCAAGCGATTTTACAAACCCCCACAACTTCTCACCATCTACAAGGCCCAAATCCGCCCCTGTCTCGAATACGGCTCTCATCTGTGGAGAGGAGCCTCAAAATATTCTCTTGCTACCCTTGATGCAATTCAGAAACGAGCCGTCAGGCTAATTGACGATTCTACCCTCACCGACTCCCTCGACTCGCTGGCTCATCGAAGAGATGTCTCTGCCCTTTCCCTTTTCTATAGATACTATCACGGCAGGTGCTCTGATGAGATAAAATCAATAATTCCCCCCAAAGCATGCTTTGCACGCAGCACACGTTTTGCCGACTCCCAACACTCTTTTGCGGTCAAATTGGAAAAGTGCCGGACCACTTCATTCGCGAATACATATATCCCCATGACTTCAAGGAACTGGAACTCTCTCCCAGCCTCTATCTTTCCCAGCACCTATGATCTTCAAACCTTCAAAACCAGGGTGCATAGACACCTACGTCTACACCCTCTCACTTAATCAACTTTCCCTTCTCTTCGGTAATGCAAGGGTCTTTCGAGATCCATAGGGGCTACATCTTTACTGGTGCACCCCTTCTTGCATTCGATTGCATTAAAAAAAAAAAAAAAAAAAAACCCATTTCTCCTAATATTTAGATATTTTATTTTTTATAGTTTGGACAATAAAAAGATTCATGAGCTTTACAAAGATATTTCTTACAAACACAGGATGTTGTTGATGTTTTATTGTTTCAACTTGACGGACCCAAAATTTGCATCTTACACGTTTGAAAGAAGTGGAGGTTGTCTCTCTCTCTCTCTCTCTCTCTCTCTGTTGATACAAAAATTAAAACAAAAGTTGTATTAATTTAACAAAATCAAGATTAAAGAACATTCCAAAAAGTAATAATTATATCAAAGGAAAATAAACTGATGTGTCCATCCACACGACTTTACCCACCCCCCCTCTCTTATATTTAATATTTAATGAAATAATTTATAATCATTTACGAAAGAACCCCCCCCCTCCCCCCCTTTGAATTTTGGACTCATTAGAAATTTATGCTCCATATAAATGAAACCCTTCTAATGTAAATATCAGCTTTCTTGATTTTTATTTGGAAATTTTATTATTTTTAATTATTTTTGAACCACCCCCCCCCCCCCCCCCTTCTTTTGGGTTTCTAAAAATTTCACAGAGTGAGCCATATTTTATATCTATAGGTATTATTAAAATAAAGGTTTTGTCTGTACATTGCTCGAAATCAGGCCAAATTTTGGTTGCACACGTTTCAAGCAAAGTTATGAAAGAAAACACCCTCAACAAAATTCCTGTTTGTCTGTATGTCGTATCGGTGGTTTCCGCGAAAAGTTGCTCACGAATCACGTAAAAACGGCTGAAGGGATTATTATAAAATTTCATATTTACATCAGATGTATTCTAACTTACGTTTATAGCTATATAAGGTTTTGATATTTTGACCCCAAAAGGAGGTTTGGGGAGCCGCACGAATGAAAATAATCAAAAAACTTCTAAACTATTAACCCTACCCCAAATTTTATTATATAAGCAAAGTTGTAGGGGATGTGATTTCTGACAACTCTTGTTAAAAAAGTGGGGGTGTGGGGGTGAAAAATGTAAATTCATGCCCTTGAAGCAAACTCAACCAAATTTGTATACATAATCT